>VXAL01003289.1:0-113140 GCA_013399475.1 Chauna torquata | reverse complement strand
TCCCTTCCCTTCCCTTCCCTTCCCTTCCCTTCCCTTCCATTCCCTTCCCTCTAATTCATGAGTACAGACTGCCAGCTGTCTGTGCTGCTATAGGATACATGGAGCTGAGCTGTCTACTCTGAGGCCTTTGAACAATTATCACCACCAGACAAGATGGTCTGTGAGTGACTAAAGCCTTGTTTTGCAAGCCTTTTGTGACTGATGGTTGGATTCTCTGGTGTCTAATTTATCATCAGATCTGACTGAATATTTTTCCTACAGCTGAAGCTTTCATACCATCTCTTTCTCCTGTCCTTCTTCCTCTCTTTCTTTCAATCTCCAATGCCTACCAAGGTGCTCCAACATGTGCTCGCCTTCAACCCGTTCTTCAGTGGCAGCACTATGAGATTTCAACTCTTTACCAGCCCTTCTTTCTTCCTCTCTTTGTTTTTTGTTTGTTTCTTTGTTTTCCAAAACCTTTCTTCCTTTGTCAAATTTGTTTGAAATAAGCCAGGAGTTTCAAATAATCTTTTGGCATGGGAAACATTCTGAGCGCCAGACGTACATTCCCATAGACACTCACTTCTAAACATATGTAGCATGAAACAAGGCTAACACATCTCAGAGGCTCCACATTCCACAAATCAGCACTTCTGGAGCTAATAAACTTCTGTGTGAGCACTAACAAATTTTAGTTTTCATGCATCTTAGGAGTTTCCTTATTATAACCCCATTGTGATACAGGCAAGCATTAAAATCAATGAGAATCAATGACTCTGTAATGAGCTCATTCATAAAACACACTTGGAAGTTTCCCTCCCCAAAAATACATTAAGAAATTAAGCAGCAAGGTAGAAGGGTCAAGTTCTTCTCACGGTCTGATATGTGATTAAAAGACAGGAAATACATACAAGTATAAATGCTCGGTTCTCACAGTGCAAAAAATGCTGCAAGGGGTTACCACTGAGATCTGTGCTGGAACTTGTGCTCTCCAATGTATTAATGAATGATCTGGAAAGGAGAAAAAGGAAGAAAAGTGAAACCTTTGCTGAGGGGTAATGAAAATGGAAATTGACTGTGAAGACTTGGAGGAGGATGGCATGATGCTGAGTGACGCCAATAAAACAGCAGGTGAAATTGTCTTTTGATCAGCTGAAAATCTGATGCGCAAGTAAAAAAAACAATCCCGTCTATATAAAAAGAGTGATGAGCTCTGCATCAGATGCTACCATTCAAGGAGTTAGATATTCAGATCAGCATAGGTTGCTTTGTGAAATAGCTCAGGGGCAGTCATACATACTGCCAGAAGTTGCAAAGGAAGTGAAAGGAAGAAAAGCAAAGTGAACAGAAAAAAAAAAAAAAAAGACAAAAAGAAAAAAAAGCTTGTATTTAGGTCAGTAAATAAAGCGGTGATGATTTAGGTCAGTAAATAAAGCGGTGATGCACCTAAACTTTATAGTTCTGGTCTTGTCTTCTCTGGAAGCAGACAAGAAACAGCAAAAGTAGCAGAAAGGGCAACAGAGATGCTTGTTGTTGTGGAATAGCTTCTGTACAATGAGAAATTAAATAACTAATTCTTGTCCATGAAGAAAAAGGATGGGATATGATAGATTTCTGAAATCATAGGTGATGTTGAAAGGAGAAATAGGGAAAAGTTCTTTATTATTTCTTATACCACAAAAGGAGTGTCTTTTAAAAGAAACTGTCAGCTAAGTTTTTCAAAGAAACTACAGGCAGACTTTTCAACATAGAGCATAATTAAACAGCAGAGCTTATTGCCACAGGGTGTTGCGGAAGCCAAGAGTATAAATTAGTTAAGAAAGCAATTAGACAAGCTCACAGATGAAAACTCAATCCACTCTTACTAAACATAAAGATGTCAATCCACCTCAGGCCTGAAAAGTCCCCGTTTCACATTTGTCCTGTTCTGATATTTTGTCCTCCAGTTACTATTACTGTTCGACACCAGACACAGGATACAGGCATAGATGTACCTCTGGTTTGGCCTAATATAACCTTCTTTACGGTCTTACTTGAGATACAGTGAAACAAGGATATGAGATGATCAAGTTTATATATGGGATTGTCAGAAGAGGAATTAGACCTTTTTCTTTTCTTGATCTACTAACTTGCTGGTGGGGGGAAACCTCTTCATTATCTCCATATTTTACTATTCTGCAAGACTTGCGTTTGTTCTTTATAGATTGCAGATTGCAGTTAAGTACTTCCAGGAGAGTCTGATAGTATTTGGAAGCGAGCCTGGCCTTTGGGAAATACATATGAATACAAACAGATCAAACGGAATTTACCAGAACCTTGTGCATCACTTCTGAATTTGATTGAAATCGCAGGAGATGATCTGATGCAAAAGGGAAGGAACTGACAGTAGTGCTCCCAGGCCACTGGAAAATTTAAATTCTTCCTAACACTCTAGGGAAATGGAAAACATGCAGTTATGGAAATATTTTTGGAATGCTGGAAACAATTTTCTCTATTCCAGCTTACCTAAGAACTACAATGGAGTTGAATGTGTCAAGAGTTTCAAAGAGATATCAATTGATGTTTTTCCAGACAATGATCATACCATTAGTGCTTTTCAGAAAGGGTTCAAATGAGAAAGTGTCTGCAACAGCTGTAGTGAAGAAACTTAGTGAAAATAAGCTGCTTCCTAATAAAGAAAATAAAAGCCACTGCGGGCTCAGATCAAAGCTGCAGATCAGTGTATCTGTGATCTAAGTGCAGATTGTGTTCAATGGGAGTGGACCTATGTACGTGAAGAGTAAAGGTGGCCTCTGGAGTCCATTGTGGGCTCTTTTAAATTTAATTATAGCCTAAATACCTTTCTTCATTGGGAAATAAAAAGGTTTTTAGAATGTCAAGCCTCCTTGCTGGTGCTCTTACTAGTGCCAGGGAACATTGTGACAGTAGGGAAGAGAAGACAGTTACTGTATGCTAATTATTTTATATTTGATTACAACCAAATTGGTGCCTACAGTGTAATCCAGGAAATAATTTTAAAGCATAAATAAATAAATAAAATTATAGTCTAACAAAAGATATTTGGAGAAGTGTTATTCCATTACAGGGCCAAACAACAGCTTAATGCAACACACTACTGAACTTCACCTGCTTTGCATTTTCTAGAGTGCTGCATTTGCCCTCCTCAAAACAGGAAAAATCAGCCAGAGACAAAACAACCGTTTCAGCACTATGGAGGAGCTGAGATGCAGAAGGGATGGAAGTGGTGGGAAGGCTTTGAGGGATAGACACTGGAGACTTTGTGGCCACAGATTTCCTCTGTGTCACTTAGGCACAATTAGGGATTGATTTTTAAATGCAGTAGTAAGTACAACGAATGGGTACTGAGTAATTTGAGATTTTATGAAGTGCATCAGTTAGGCTTTTCTCTGTCAGAAATGTTGATGTGATGTATCCAAAATGCTCAGGCAAAGGATTCTGAGACACTGCCACATACATGAACAAAGGAGTCATAGGACAATTCCGGCTTTGTGGGCCTGAATTAGACCATGCTCCATGGAGAAAATGGTATGTGATCACATAAGTATGGACCATACTTTAAAACATGTACCCACAGAGGTGACAGGATGAATCTAAGCATTTTTTTTTACCTTTTGGAGGTGAATTTTGTGATATTTTCAGTGTTCTTCTTAAGGATATGTTTACACGTAGGTTGGATATGAGGAGCTAGATCTGGACAGTTGCCTCTGAGTTATATACAGATCGAGTCATGTGGAGGATTCGGGATGAGTCCTGCAAACACAGTTTTAAGACCAAGCTATCATCTTGCATATACTTCCTTTAGTGTCATTACAAACATCAGGAAAAAGATAGCATAGACAGAAGAACAGACGTACCTCGCACACATCTGCAGGAATGCTCTGACATTGCATTTTGCAAGGGTCTTGTCTACACGAGACCTTATCTTGCATCCACCTGCGTTGTTAAAAAACAGACATACCTATAGCTTCAGCTACGTAATGCAAACACGGTGAGACTACAGAGTGCACGTAGGCAGCAAAGGGGACATATCGCAGGAGTTCAAAGCTGATTTTGCACCTTCTCCAACTCCTTTTTTGTCCTGCTGACTACCTCTGAAACACAACTGAATGGAGGAGACATGGCTGTGGTGTTTGTGTCCTCTGGAGACCTCACTCTGTTGGCAGCTGGCACAGGTTGCTCTAACTTCTGCTGCAGGACTGGACTAGCACACAGTGAGCTGAGCCCATCTGGGACTATACTGTGTGCTGCTGCTCAGCCGCAGCTGGGCATCTGGGTCATGGTGTCTTGCTCAGGATGCAAACCAGGACTGTGCTTATTGAAGAGAGGTTAATCTCTGTGTACGGTTGTGTCTGCAAATCATGTCAAAAGTTCATGTCTAATAATAGTCTGGCTCCAACAGATGTTTCCAGGAATTAACCAGCCAAAAAAGTGTCTGGTTGTGGCTTGATTTCTTTAAGTATTAAAGAATGACATGTGATGGTATCTGGTTTAGACAGGGAAGAGGGCAACCATCGAGCAGTGGACATATATATTCATACCACTAGAACAGGACATAAAACAGTCCCATTATTTTCTAGGCATGACTATGTCCATGTGAACTTCTTCATTCTAGAAAGCCTGCATTTTCTGTGTTTGCATATATTTATAACCACAGAAACCAGATATCAAAAAACACCCAAATCATCTGTTCACTTACCTCTACCATTGCAAGGTTGTCTGCTATAAAACATTCCCTAGAGTTTTGTCCAGTCTGTGCTTTAGCTTGTATTTAATGCAATGCATTTTTTCATCTGCATGAGCTGTAGTCACCAGTCTTGAACTCCAATATCTTTGACAATGGTTTACAAGCATGGTTAATCCTAAAAGCAAAGCAGTCAATGAGATCGTCTAAGAAAAAAAAAAAAATGAACTTGTTTCCCACTGTCCTGAAGTTGCCCCTCAGCAACATCTCTATTCTCCAAAACTTCCCGGCAGTAATTGATTTTGCAATATACCTCAGAGCACAGCATTTTTGTGCTATTTGTTGTAAATGCCAAAGTCAATGCATTACCCACATTGGCAAACTCCCTTCTTTTAAACTAACTTAGCTCTGGCAACACATCCTTGAAAAGCTCTTCCCATTCCCACTGGAGAAGACACATAATGACCCAGCAATCTGCAACTGCTTTGCCTCAGAAGACCTTGCCCAGGCTCACGCTCCTCTGTTCAGTGGGGCCAACAGCATGGACATCCAGAGGCTCCAGAAAGCTGAATGAACTTCATGGCGTCCTGGACTGCCCCTCAGCAGCCCCCACTACAATTCCTCCCACACTGTCCATGGCTGGGGTGGTGGGATGGGCCTCCACAGGGACCCATCTATGCTAAGGAAACGTTCTGGAGGTCTCTTGTGAGGGCTTCCTTGTGAGACGTCGCTTACCGGGAAGCCCTCCTCATACTACTTCCCAGAGGTCGGCTCATGATGGCATGATGCCAAGCAGACACGGAGCTCCAGCAGAATGGATGGTGGGTCTGCTCCCTCAGAGCCTGACCCCAGATAAATCTCATTGGGAATGCACAGCCAGGCTCCTCCTTTGCCAGTGTATAATACATTACATTCTTAAAGGACAAAAAAAAAGTTAATTACTTTCCAACTGCATTAGGGGAGTAGCTGTGAGTGCTTTCCTGTTCATCTTTTATTTATTATAAATTACCTAACTGTTTAAAAATGTATTGTTGTGATGCCTATAATTGTCTGGGTTACAACAGACCATGCTTACTGTATATTTTATTTTCAAGGCCTTTACCATATACCTTGCAACACAGGAAACTGGGAGACTGAATGTCATTTTGTGAGCAAGAAAAATGCTTCCCTCTGCCCAGCAAGTATTTAAGGCCAGACTCATTTCTTGAGAACTTCATTTTTGTATTGCCATTATGAATTTCTGGCCAGAGCACTTAAGGGCACTGATTCGAAAAGCCAGAGGAATCAATATATTCCTGTTAACAGGCAAACTGTCACATAAACAAATCTAGTAAATACCCGCATGTAGCAGCCCTGCTAGCTATTCACTCCACAGTCATATTAGCATTTTTCTCTACTTCAGATTGTTGATGAAAAATACCTTCCATCCTATTCTAATATTCTAATTATTTCTTATAATTCACCTAAAATTAAATTGTCTGGAGACAGGTTCTCTTTTTCTTACGTTGATCAATATCCTCTATTCTGTAGGTTAATTTGTCTCAGTGTAAACAAGATGAGAGTCTTTAATTATCTTTTGAGTAGATCCTTTACAAACAAAACAAAACAAAACAAAAAGTGACCCACTAAGTCAAATTTCATTTGTACTGTTTGTGATTTTTTTTTTCAGATCTCCTTTTAAACCCATTTATAACACTGATACACTTTTTTTTTCACTTTATGAATTTTCCCTCATCTTCATTTTTGTGCCTTTTAGTAGTGTGATTCTTCCCTGAAACCTCACAATATCCCCAAGTAGAAAAAATGATTCCTTAAAATAACATCTGCTTCATCACTATTTTGTCATCCAGCCTACAAGACATTGTTTCCACTGACTTCTCTAAGCTGTGCATAAGACCCCATATGTCTTAATTACAGAGCTTAGCATAAGCTCCTTGCAAGGACTGCAGCTTTGTCCATGCATTGTGCTGTACTGCGCTCCATTATTTGTAGGAGTCTGGTGTCTGGAAAACAGTTCTGACATGGTCTTGTAGGAACAGACAATCCTGGCCCAAAGAGCTTAAAAACCATGTGGGGATGATGGACAAAATGTTGTGAGGGGAGGAGACCACTGGAGAAGGAAAGGACCTTGCTCAGAGCTGCATCAGAGGTTTGGAACAGAGCTATTATGCTCCATAAAACTAGCTCATGAGCTGACATTATGAGACCACTCATTTTGGAAGTAAACTGAGTCTTCATTGAAATGCTGCATCCAGGTAGACTTCTTTGTCAATACCTTCTCTGAACACTTTCTTTTTGCAAACCGTCTCCTGACAAGTTAGATACAGGTTGATGAATCTTGTCTTTAACCATTCCTATTGGTGTTGCATCTTTTTGCAATCACTTGCTGGCTGCTCAGGACCAAAGACTGGCATTGCATCACCTCTTGTCTTTGGGATGATGTCCTGTTGACCCTCCATGTAGGTCATGTATCTCATCTCTTTCAAGCTCAGTGCTGATGACAGCTAAGATTCTTTTTGGACCTGGAGGTCTCAGCTGCTTCAGTTCAGCCCGCATTCCCTGAATAACTTTGGTTATTTCAACACCAGTATGCACTTGCTAGGTATTAATGGGAATTTGAATTCTTCCTGACACTCCAGATAAGGCTTTATTACACCCATGTGTCACAGTGACTGTGGAACAACCATCCATTTTTAAAATCTAACATTTTTTTGAGTGCAGGTTGCTGGTTTGTTACCAAACTTGCAACCTTGTTATCTACTTTCTGCCTTATTCCTACTTTTTGACCAGTGTTCATGAATCTGCTAGGAATTAAGGTTTTTAGAGTAACTAGACACATCTGCTTCACCACAGCTTCAAGAGGCTATAACTAGGGCAGGGGGATCAACCACCACTGACTTCCTTTAATCCCTTCCCCAGGAGTCCCTGATATGCAGAAGCATTTCTCAAGGCTAAGTCTCCTTTTCTCAGCAATCTATCTAGAAAGTTTGAACCAGGTGTTTCAGAGTAATAATGATGATGCTTTCAGCAAGCAAGACTTTGATAGCTCATGTTACCAGAGGCTGCCTTAGGTATCAGCTTATATTGTAGTCTCTCATGAACTGTGAGGGAGCAGTTATAAAATCTACACAGACTCCAATGCATTTCAGTCTCTATGAATATTGACTGACGGAATCCCCTAGCCTGACTTTACTTCTAATACAAACAAAAGAAGCAGGGCTGCTCAACTGAAATAGGACTACTTCTAATATAAACAAAAGAAGCAGGGCTGCTCAACTGAAATAGGACCAACATCCATCCATCCATCCATCCACCTGTCCATCCATCCATCCGTCCATCCGTTCATCCATTCATCCATTCATCTATCCCTCTGCTAATTTCTTCCTTCCAGACAACACCAAACCATGACTCTAAACAGGTCCTTCTAAATACCCTCCACAGCATTCTGCTTCTAAGTGAGGTGGTAGATTTTCTCTCTCTCCTGACTCTTGCTGAGAGCCATTTATGTCCCTCAGGCAGGATGCCTTTGTCTTAGGATGTTTCATAGCATTCATGCATAACTTAACTCCAGAGAGAAGCCAGATGATCTGCGCAGGTCTTTAAAGGTATTCATTATATGGGTGTGTAAGTGGTGATCAGATACCTTTAAAAGGTGATATGATACACTGGTTATCCCTGACACCTATATCTTAGTCGTTTTCAGTTCCTCAATCCCTTGTGTCCACCTCCCATGCGATAGTAAGGACTCTCTTGCCCTCAGCCTAATCTCTCTAGCTTTCCTCTGCATGCAGATTCAGTTCTCCTTTCTCATGCTTCTATGTTTGTGAGAAGATTTGCATTTGCCAGGAAATCCAACATCTGTGGCAGTCCAAGAACTACCATGTCACCTGTTCAATCTGTTCTTAGGTACCAGTTTATTCACCCATTACTCACTTGCTTTCCTGGCTGTGGGTCTTAAGACAGCATGTTGCAACACTATGCGCTGGGTAATGGTTTGAAATCACTCTGTGTTTATAAAGCTAAAATGTCTCCTTTGTAAGTAAGCCATTTACAGAGATGCTGCAATTTCAGACTGCCCAGTAAGAGCCTCTTCCACACATCTATGGTGTTCAACCTTTCAGCTACATGACTTACAATGACAGAAGTACTCTGGAGCTCTATGGGACCTTATGGTCTCCAGCAGAACTCAGCTCAAGAGCAAAACTCATCTATTGAGACTGTTTATTTTCTTTATTATTCATTTTTATCTTCCCAATTCTGAAATGATAGTTACTTAAAAATGTTTACAAAGGCTTATTGTTTGTAGTGTTACTTTTGTGGAATGCAAAGCAGTTAAAAAAGTAGTTTAGGATGCCTTCTGGAAATATCATATATGTTTTCCAGGAAGTGTTATGGTAGCTTGTGGTGCCGTAGTGCTTGGTTACCATTGACTAATACTAATGGTTTGATGCTGTGATAATTCATGGTCAGAGAAAATTCAGTATTTAACTAATGTGACAATAACATCTCACTGTAGTGTTATAATGAACTCCTTACTGAACCAGATGCCAGAACATTTTCTGCAAACGTAGTCTGTTATGGATGTGTGTGCCCCATGTCCCAGATACCTCTGCCCTCAGAAAGGGCATCCTGGTTCTGTCTCCCTTGGAGACTGACCCTGGCACAATGACTTCTTGGACTTCTCGGACTTCTCATATTAAGGTCAGCAAGGACAGCACCACATCATTCTCTAGCAAGATAGTGCCTTTGGGAATCATGAGCTGATATATTTTCCTGGAAAGCAGCAGGATCTCTGGAAGATATTTTATTAGCTTGAACCGATGTGATGAATGTAGTATAAATTTTCCCTCCCACTTCCACATATCCAGGGCATCCACACTAAAAGCAGCTTCCACAAACTCAGTCTAAGTCATGGCATTGAGAAGTGTGCTCAGCCATATCTTTACCAGAGAGGTTTGCTGGCTGTGTAACACCATCGCCGTGGTTTCATCAGTGCAAACATTTAAAGCTCTGACAAACTCACTTTTGCTGAAGAAAGCAGCAGAAATCCTCTTTAGCAGCTGTTGCTTCTTTTCCTAAGCATGAAAACATTTTCTGACTTTATGGATAGTACTACTCATCTTTACAATTCACACTTTTCAAGAAGTTAACCGGTAAGTAGCAGGAGTCAACATACATTCCCCTTGCAATTAGAACAGAAAGTAGCTGTGTCAGCTATTGACCACTACAGGGTACAAAATTCAGTTATTTGCCACTTTTGCATATGCAGAAAGATTGGTCTGGAAGAGTGAGATTTTTTGGAGTATAAGAAATATTTACAAAGGAAAATATTTTATTTAATTACTCTTCATTGGGTTTGGGTAAAATAATTCTAAACATCTTGAGAACTGTTATCCACAGAAATAACAGTTAAAAATAGATGTGACGCCTCCCATTTGCCTCTCATTTGCCTGTCATTTGCCTCTCACAAGAGTATCCCCCTCCTTTCCTACACACACGCTTATTTAGTAAACTTGTATCTCCAGCACTGACTTAAAAAGCAAAGAGCTCTGTGTAACCACCATTCCATTAAGCAGAGTCATAGTTTATTATGTTATATTTGCTGGTCTTTTAAGGTGCATCCTGCAGCCTTAAGATGCAGGTTTACAAAGGAATGTGGTGCATCCATTTGAAAAGACGTTGGCTGAAACAAGTCATAACGAGTGTCTTGAGAGTCCTTGAATTAGTTATGTTTGTTTTTTTTTGTTGTTGTTGTTCTAATTTTTGTACCATTCAAAAGATATCTTAAAATGTGTGAGTATTCATATAGGAGCACCTGCCAGCTCTGTATACAGGGTGCACCTCTGATACTGAGGGGATTTTAAGAAAGCTCATGTCTTCCTGCATCCAGCTGAGATTCCAATCTGGAGGAGGAGGAAATGGAGCCAGCTCTGTATATCACTCCATGCTGAGATACAGCAACACTGGCTGATAGATTTACCTCAGTGTGAGGACACTTACTCTTGAGGGGGTTTTGGCTAAAAATGATGAAGAGACTGGATAAGTATTCAGCTGAACTTCCATGTCAGCTTGTGAATCAGGGAGGGCTTTCCAGATGGTGATAAAGCAAAGCAAGAAACTGTTTTTCTAAGCAGTTCTTCTGGAGGCAAGAGCTGCAGCCATTTGTTGCATTTAGATGGCTTGGAGCAGTGGAAGGATGGGATGTGCTGACGGGCTTCTGCTGGGCCTTGGGGGTGGATGTAATGGACCTGCCTATCCCTGTGTGTCTGGGAGCAAGGGAAGGAATGATGCCAGGCTCAATGAAGGAAATAAGGGGATTATAAAAATAGCTGTAATTCATGAATTAACACAGCGTACTGTGCCTGCCCTGAGATCTGAATACAATGGCTTTCTGTTAAATACATTTTTCTGCTGAGCTGGTTTTTGGGATAGCTCATTGTAATGACTTCCTAAAACAGTGAACTTGAATAAATAGAAAGGCCCTCAGGGACTTGCCCCAACAGAGCTTTATTTCTTCCTCTCTAACACTCACCGTGGTCTTTCTCTCCAGCAATAATAGCTATGGTAGCCAATGGAGAATAATCCCTAACATATAAGAGGGTACAACATTTGCAACCCTGACCATTGCCACATGGATGCAGCAGGAAATAAAGGCATCCACTGCAGTAGTGTTTAGTTAGCTTATGGCTTTCACATGTGATGTCAGAAGTGAACCAATCTTGCCTAAGAACAAAGGAAATTGAGCTACCTGGATAACTCACACTTGAAAGCTTTTGACTTAACGAGGCCTAGATATTTGCAGGGTCAGTACTGGCAAGCAATGAAAGAATTGGATGTAGCTAATAAAAATGAAGTGTAGCAAAGGAATATGGAATTATATAAACACCCCTATTTGGCTTAAGTTGTCATAACGCAAAGGTATTCTGACCAGATTTTGGGCAGGATATAATGTTTGTAGTAAAAATAGCCATTCTGTAAAACTAGATTGCTCCTAGGCAAATTTGCAAAGGAATATTAAAGCAAAATACATCCACAGGCATAAAGGGCAGAGCTCTGAGGTTAATAAAGAAACAGCATTCTTCCTTGGATCTCCTAATACATTTTCAAGCCTAGGTAGTACTACTGACCAGCTAAGAACATGTAATCCATTTTAATTGAACATTTTACTGCATGTTTCCTGGAGCTATGGAGCAGTAATGTCTTCACAGCAAAGATAATAGCTGTGTCTGTACTCTCAGGGGCAGCCCTCAGGCCTTGCTCAACACCAGGCTTGTCTTCCCTGCATGCTGGAAACCTATTATTCTCACTAGATATCAAAGGCAAAGCCTGACATAATAGGTTTAAGCTGCTCCTGGAAAATGCAGGTTAAGTAACAAAAAGAGAGCTGTAAAGTAAAGGAAACTCCCACAGCTGAACACATGATAAAACAGGGTGTTCATGGGAGATATTTAAAGTCAAATCCTACTACTATATGTACTTTTTAGCAAGTGACTTCTAGGGGACAACAGTGTTCAATGCATTTTTGGGCATGGAATTTAAATTTGTTTGGTTTACCTACTCTGAGGAAGGGGTGGACAAGGAGAAGTTGTCCAATTTGCAAAATCAGCCCTGGATTCTGCAGGTCCAGGTCTTCCTGGCTTCCAAGAAAGAGGTACAAGAAAAAGGGCACCCAATGAAAACACTCATCAACTCTTCCAGAAACACCTATTCTCTCTCCTTGAAAAGAGCACTTAAAGTCTGTTACCTGCATAAAATGTACTGGCTGTTGTCCTGAAGAGCACTGCAGCTTGTTGAAATCTTGTGCTCTTCACCTCAGTGAACTCAACATGAAAATGATGATAAGGAAAAAAAGTTTTTTGAACTGTTTGTGTGGTTTGTATACAGCATTATTTAGTGGTAGGGAAAGGGGAAAAAAAAAAAAAAAGTCCTGGCTTGATATTTATTTTGCCTTGAAACTCACTCACATTCTTTGCAAAGTTTTAAAAGATTTTTTTTTAGTTTACTTAATGAAAAGAGGGGCAGAGAGGAAATGGCAGCAAGAGGGAAGAATGTTAAAGAGAAGGGACTGAAAATGATAGGAAAGGTGAAGAGTATCCTTCTTTCTGTTTCCCTCTCCTTTATAGGAACTTTCTGCTGTTATGCAGTTTTAGTGGTTTCAGGTTTGAAATCAACAGTATAAAAGCAATTAAAATACTCACCCTATTGATAATACCTTTCACCATGGGATCTCAGAGCGCTCTATCTTTGTCCAGTACTATTCTACAATGTAGCTATTTGAGAAACTGAAATTGTCATTGCCTCCTGTGCATTTTAGCAATCATACAGCATCTTTTTTTTTTTTTTTTTTCCTTAGCTCTGCCTTGGGGCAACGCTGAATGACTGAAGTTTCTGCCTCTCATCTTAACCAAAATGGAATCTTGGATCCATTTCTGAAAAGTGCTGGCATGCCTTCACATTTCTGCATATAATATCTACTTTTATTATAGATATGTTTCCTATCCTTAGTAAGATTATAGAAAGAAAGATATATGCTATTAAGCCTGTAAGTGAATTTAAGAAATTATTTGGGCTGAGCTTGGACAATTCAATAACTCCAGCTCTATGGCTTCTAATACAACATCAGAAATGATGCAGCCATACAGTACTAAGCATTGGTCCAGATAAAACTCTTTCTCCTCCTTCAGATTTGCTCAACAGTCTCATGGGTTAATTCTGTAGTGGCAGTCTTTATAAAAAAACAGATATCATCTGTGTTCTCACAGCTGGCATAAAACTAGCAGAAATGCATTAGTGTTTGCACTGTGGTTAATGTGGCAGAGATTTAATTGCACTCTCAAGCCTGATCTGGATCTGATTTGCAGTGTCCCTTAAAGACAGACTGTGGAAAAGCAGAATTGACCGGTTTAGGTTGGATAAATCATTAAATAGATTCCATTGCTTGTAATACAAACATATTTCTCCACCACGTTTCACCACAAACCTCTGAAATAAAAGTAATGGAATAATAAAATCTGTGAAATAAACATCTTTCTGTCTCTAGTCTAGCATTTGAGATGATCAAGTCCATTCACAGAAATCTCCATTATAAGAGGCAAAAATTGTATTTAGATATATTGAATGTTTCAGTGTATTTCTATGGTATATATTTCAAGATGTTTGAATTACCTTTGAGTAGAAACTCTTCTCCCTCACTCAAATAATCTGAACATTTATCTCTAGATGCCATAAACAAAAGAAGAGGTAACATACAGTGGCATATTAATGCTTTCATTTACTTTAAAGCAATGTCTGACAGAAGAATAAATTACTTCCTAGGCTCTGCAAATAAGTACAGAAGTAATGGACCCAAAGAACAATAGAAAAAGTCACCTAAACAGAAAGAAAACTGCATATCTGGTATACTAATAACCCTAGGGTCAGAACCAGAGCTCATTTTCCCTCTGGCAGAAATTCTCTCCTTCATTCAGGTGTGGAAGGGGAAGGAAGCCTAAATCCCATTGAACTGTGAGGCACTGATTTCATGAGATTATTTACTACCAGTGTTATATCACTGTCATACCTAGGAGATGCCGTAACTTAAAAATGGCCTGATTGTGCTAAATGCCATACATACACGTCAGTGCAGAGAGCTCCTGCTTGAAGGAGATGGCAAGCCATGGACAGGGACCACGAACAGGGAAAGAGAAAGTATCATCTCCATTTTCTGAACAGGAAAGGGTGATACAGAGGTGAGTTAACAGGGTATTTGAGTGCTTTGGGCCTGAAGTCTCCTGGGAAAGGATGAGAGTGCCTTTTCTCCAGAATCACCATTGCTCCTGGAGATGCTACCAGATGATCTGCAGGGTTTCAGTAAGAGGTAAGCAGTAGCAAGCAGATAGTCACATGTACCTTTTACCTCAACAGCATAGGGCAAGACAGCACTAGATACAAATGACTGGTAGGAAGTTCCCTTGCAGTGGCTAATCGGAGGTTAAGAAGTAGGAAAAAATTTAATTTTTGCCCCTCTGTGCTTTGTCCTTGTTTCATTTGCTTACAGAGAGGCCTCAAAAAGGATGGGCATGTCCCAGATTTGATGTGAAGGGAAATAAGAATCTGTCAGTGACATTCTTTTAGAAGAGATGATGCTTGAGTAATGAAAACAAAATTCACCCAGATAAAGGACTGTAAAAAAACGATATTTATTCTTGACTCCTGCCATGTGATCTTGAGTTCTCTGTGCCCAGCTTTCTGTTTTCTCTGCATTTAAATTTCCTAACTTGCAAATGCAGACTACAGCAGCTGAATGCAGACAGCCTGTAAGCTTCAGGTAAAATCTTTCTCTGAAAACTATTATACACCTTTAAGAGCTGAGTATAATTAAGACACGAGAATACAGTGTATCAGAAACAGACCTTGCTTGGATCTAGATCTTCTCATTGAGTTCCAAGTTTTGAGACTGGACTACTAGACAACTCATTTATCACTGATGTGGAGTACTTTGTGGGATTTGTTAATAGGGTTGCATGCATGTTATAACCTAGAAACTCTGGGTTATCATTGATGCTTGCAGCTGCCATGGCAACGGAGTTGGTAGGCATCTCTCAAAGATCCTCTTTTTTTTTTTAAGGACTCCTTGAAAGTATGAGGCATTTATCATCCAGCATGCACAAGCAGGTTTAGCTATGAAAACAGTCTGCCAACAAAATGACAGGCACTGTCTCCCTTTAGTTTCCCTATATATCATATTTTTTACTTCTGTGTTCATCCTACTGCATTTAACAAGGTTTTCTTTAGAGCTTTTATTTTTATGGCATATAACTAAACCAGGTTTTCAAGACTTTCCAGTGTTCAGGGTTTTAGCTTTGCAATTCTCCTTGATGTGACTGGGCGTTGCCCAGAGCAATTTTCCTTCAAGACTTCTGAAAATCTAGACGTCTCTACCTTTGTCTAGGAACACAGGGGAAAAAATGTAAGCTAAATCAGTGGAAAAAGAAAGGTTTGCCATTTCCAAATGAGCATGGAGCTACTGAGGATCCATCCACAGAAAGTGATTATTTTGGTTTTGTATAGGTCTAATATTTTACTTCAAGGAACATTTGCTTTGTGTGCCCTCCTAATGTCTCTGTAATAACCACTATGTTTTCTGTATCTTAGAAAAGTGGCACCCCTAAGGATATGATCACCAAAGGGACTATTAAAACTTTAAGCAAACCACAATAATAAGGACTGTACAGACTGTGCTATAGAACCTCCATCTAGCAGTCCCAAAGCCCTTCAAAAATGTGAAAGATTTAAGACAGACAGGACCAAAGAGATGTGAATTCCTGTTTGCCCTTCATTGATGGAGAATGGAGGCACTAACAGGTTAAGCCATATTAACTGACAGTTACTGAGTAAGCCAATCTCCAGCTCTGCCACTGGCCTGAGATTCCCCTTGAACCCATTTCTAGAGATTAATCGCAGGATTATCTTTCTTTCCTTCCTAACTGTGCTTTTAAAGGACTGCATATAGACAGCTTGACACGTCCAAGTTGACAGCCTGGTCCAAATTTTTAGAAGACTAGGTTGTATCTGTGTGCTTTAAGATGAGTTATGAAGCCTGGCATTTATTATCCTTTATTTGTGTTGTACTGCATTTTCAAGATTAGAGCTCCATTCTGCTAAGTGAGTGCTTGCAAATCAATTGCAGATGCCTTTGTGGGAAGAGATGACACACATTCTCTAGAAAGGCGTGATTCACGGCACAGCAGAGATGGAGAGCCTTGCTTTCTGCACAGTTCTGAAACTTCCACCATGATTAAACCCTTAGGGGTAAGCCATAGCTCCAAGAAGCACTGGAAGGCTGGGGTCAGGTGTGTTGAGAAGCAGCATTGCTTTAGCAGAACTGCAACCTTTCTCTCTACGGAAGTCAGAAAAACTGCAGAGGCTGTTTGTCCTTCTATGCTTGTACAGCCATGCAGCTAGTGACTCCACAACCACAGGTGCTATCCAGGGCCACGGTCATACTATAACAAGGGCTCCATGTGAATGGTTTTGTAGCACAGTGAGTTCCCCCCAGCCACCCCCAGTGACATTCTTTGGAGACACTCCATCACAGCCACCACAAAGCTTTGATTTCTCTAAGGGAACGCTCAGGTGATATGTTGAAATGATGCACAGCAGACATGCAGGATGACATATAAAATGTTTAAATGACAGCCAGTAGTGCCATCAACAACTGTGTTTCTTTTAAAAACAGAGTTTAGGTATCTTCAGGGACTGAGAAATGTCCTTAAGCTTTACACTTTGCATGAAAACAGCCTTTCCTCAAGAAAAGAGTTGGGTTACTGAGTTCAAAGGAGTCAGGCCACATACTAAACTGGTAACAGCCTTTCTTCTATGTCTGGGCCTCTTTCTTCAGTCTTACATCCCTCTGCTTCTCTTGCACCACAACTGCTTGGTCTCTAAGATCTGGTGGGATCACAATCAAACTGCCCGGGCTTATACAACAAATTTTAAATTTTTATATGTGAAATAATAAAGTTATGTTCTAGATGGCCTACAGAGTATTATCAGGATAACAAGACTGCCTCTCTGACATAGGATTAATGCCCAAGATGCACTGCTAAGGTAGGCATTACCTTGTGACTGTGGTAATTTGCATTCAGATTTTTGAGTCAGACTCTCCACGTGTCTGATTTGGTGTTGCCTCCTAAGGTCAATGGGGCACAGACAGTCTATAACAGCCTCAGACCAGTCCCTTTATTTGCACATAAGAGCTTTTGCAAAGCAACATGTTTTTCTATCCTGTTAAACTTCATAACACTACATGAAGTACATGGAGGAAGAGTTTGTAAATGTTTTTCTAATAGAACAGAAGTACAAAAGCTCTTCCAAAGCAGCAGAATGTGATACTACCTTCCACAAAGGAGTCATCTGCTTCTCAGAAAAGGAGGAAAAAGTCAAAGCAGAACCATAAAAATTGAATCCTTTCATTTGGACAGAAGAAAAATTGACAGACACTGGGAGAAATGGGCAATCTTACTGTCATCCATCCTTAGCTTTGTGATACCCAGTTTGGATCTAGGTCTTGATTTCCTGTGAAAATGCTGCCTGTGAAAGAGATTTCAGTGATTATCTGGCAACAGGGTCTGCCCAACAGTGAGATTGGCAGCTCATCAGGCAGGCAGCATTTGCTGATGGACCCAGCTTTATGGCTATGCCAGCCAAGAATAGCTGCCTCTGGTCCTTGGCAAATTTAGGTCGAAAATGTGACATATTCTGCTGTGAGGGTACTTCAATAAGAAATAACATAAAAGCTACCAGGCAACTGGGATCTATACACTACAGTGATATACCTGCAAGCAGGCTTAATTGTATCTGCTGTTCACAGAACAACTTTACTACAAGAAGGAGTTGCTGAGGAAGTTGCCTTTGTTTTACATGTGGACGTCCTCTCTTGTGTTTCCTACATTAAATTTTGCTATAACCTTCTTACCATTTTTTTACACATCTGTAAGCTCAGGATAGTTTAAAGCATTGTACCTTCCACGTTTGGCTTCTGCATATATCATCAAGGAACAAAATATGCTCAAGGATATTAGCTCAGCATTTGTCCTTCAATGAATTCTCAAAGATCCTTCTGTTGCCTGCTTCTCTTCCCCTTGCCTTATGGATTGATATGACAGAGACTAAGATGTCTGAAACCTTCAGTGATTTTTCTCCTAAAGGAGGCAAGTGAATTGGTGGAACATTTTCTAGTGATGTGTTGTGTCCAGAACGGTCTGGAAAACTGTGTGAAAGAGAGAGGCAGAACATGCCCATGAGTGTGTTTCCCTCTTCTGAAGCAGAGTGTAGGAACCATCTGGCATATGGAAAGTCAGTGTTGCTTCATAGAAAAAACAGCAGGAGTTACAGAGCAACAAAGATGGATCTTTCCTCCCAACAGAGGGCTTTCTTAACATGGGCTTTTATATATCATGGGCTTTTTTACAGGACTAATGCTACTTTTGGAATTAAAAGTCAAATACAACTTGGCTGGTATTGGTGAAGATATCAGAAGTCTCAGCAGGGTTATTTTAAAACTCATTTAATGAAGCCACCTGATTAGTCCCATCCTACCCTTTCACCACATCATATGATGCCACGGTTGCTGCCTTCTACTAATGCAGAGCAAGGAATGACTAAAATTGGCACTGCTTCTTACAAGAGACAAGGAAGTACATTTAATATGGGGGGAAGCTTGCTCCAGTGAGGCTCTAAACCACTGAAGAGGAGATCCGTATTTCTGTTGATGTGTTCTGAAGTGGTTTGAAGGATCTGATGGAGCTTCCTATGGACCAGAACCCAGAATCTGGACTTACCCCACCTAATTTTGGGCATGTACATAAGTCTTAAAATTCCTTTACAACCAATGGGAAGAAAAAGTATGCCCAAAAGGTCACTCAGGTCAGCAGTGGAGTGAACTACTTCCTGGAAGTGCCACTATCTTCTGATTTATAAATGATTTTTCATGGCTGCAGGCCAAATATGATGCTACCCTCACATCCACTGGCAAGAAATTCAACTACAAGATTCTACAGCAAACTCTTTCTCTGTTTGTTTTTTCTGTGTTGAGACTGGGGTGTTCTGTGCTGCTTATTTCTCCACACACTATGACAACATTTGCCTAAGTAGCTAGTCAAGGACAACATGCGGTGCAGGAGAAGTATTATGTTAAAGCAAACAGCAATAGAGGGCAAACTGCAGTGAGTGCTACTTGAAGCACAATTTCTGTCTCCGGGACAGTTTTATGTTGTATTACTGTATTTGTTGTTTCACACAGAGTTTTCCAGTTGTATTCTTAAGAGGGTAGGTAATGACCTTGGGGCGTAGATGGAGCAGCATGGGGGGCTGGCTGCCTTGGCTACCGTTACAGAAAGGATCTGTCTTGGAGGAGGAAGCAGAGGTAAAATTCCATAACCCTTGTCATTTGTTTAATCTGGCTGAGTGAAGCTGCTGATTTATGTTTCTTCCTTGGGATCTCACTTCTGTTAAAGAGGAGATTAACTATGCTGAGATGTTAAGGTCTGCAGAGTTTTAAAATGCTTCGTGTGAGTGATGCAAATCTTGTGACATCGATCTGTGTTGTGCATGTGCCTGTTACCTTGTATGGGGTTACGCTCTTCACACATACAACGGCAAAATATCAATGCAATGAAATTGCTGTTTCCCTTCATATATGACACCACAGGCAATTAAAAGTAAACCTTTCTGTTTTAAACCTAATGTATCAGATGCTCAGTGGGTCTTTTTGTTTGTTTTTCTCTCCTGCATTGAAACTCTTTGTTATGTTGTCTTAAAAGCGATGTGTAGCTATTTTGATAATGGAACATTTTAAGTACTTTGAAAAGGTTGTCTGTAACCTGGAACATTGGTTTTTAAAAGCCTAAAGCACTGACAATAACATGTAACTTCGTTTTGTGTGGTTTCTTTCTCTGCTACGTCCCATAACTCTTCTCTGAGGTGAGTAACATTGGTCCTGAATTCACTAGCAGCATGACAAGGAAACAAGACAGCTTCCCAGTTGTGGTTTCAGCACAGTAGTGCTTGGCACAGAGCATTAAATGAGTAAGGGACAAGCACCCTGCTGGTTTTCCATGCTCCCTTGCACAGTCCGAAGCCTGGAGCTGGCCTGGCTCCATGCAGAGTTGGAGGCTGCTTTAATTTCTGTTGATTGACACTGGCCCTCAGGGCTGGCCAAACATGCAAGGGCCTGCAGGCATACTCCATTCCTGGGCTCGATGTGTGTGTTTCTCTCGAAGCAGTCTGTGCTGGCAGAAGTATAAGGCTGCTATTTTACCAGCTCTGTGAAACTCCTTGACATCCAGTGAGGGCAGACCTCCTTGGCACATGGGCAAATGTCCGCATGGCTGCTCAGGATGAGGACTGTCTGCTTTCCCCAGTAAATTGACTCACATCTGGCTTTTCCTATTTTTGTGAGTTTGAAAGCAACTCTGTGTGCTGCCTAGCCACAGATAGCCAACTCCGTATGATGGTGTTTGAAAACAACACAGCCCGGCACTGCCTTGCAGACCCTTGTGATACATTAAAGCAATGCAAGGGCTATAAGCCTCCTAAGGAAGTAGAAGTCAGGTGAGGTCTGGGGGAAGAAGAAGGTGGGAGGAAGGCATCACCAGTTCCCCTGCCTGTGATTTATGGCACCTTTGACTGCTACATGTGAGGAACATCAGTTTAGTGAATTATTCCAGATGGCCTTACCGATGGAGGGAGTCTCTCTGCCGCCATGGGGCAGGATTTACAGCCAGTGCAGTTCAGCTCTAACAGTTGCAAGTAAATCCAGGACTGGAGCCGCAAGCCTCTCCACTGAATGATGTCTCCCCAACCCCCCCATCAACACCTGCAGTCCAGCCCCGTCCATCCCAAGCATCCCCTTGGGGATACCCCACGCTGTGCATGCTGGCTCATGCCGTTACAAGTTTGCTCTCTTCTCCACTCTCGCAGCATAGCAGATTACAGCGGATGGTTTCCCTCCATCTGTCTCAGGCATGTGTGAATCACGGAGCCAAACGTGCACTACCAGACAGGGAGAAAAGATAATAAATCACATCCTTCTCATAAGGTGTCATGGTTACATCAAGAATGACACACGGTACAATGCTTGAGCCCACGCTCCTTTTTTAAGTATGTTAAACTGCACCACGTCATGTAGTTTATTGCACACTCAGCGTGTCTACCCATAAGTGATTTTCTATGGCTAGCAACAATTTTTTACCTGCTCATCAGGCATGGGGCTTTACTATGCCCAATGAATCAATGCTGTTTCCATTGAGAAGGAGGCAGGAAGCCTCCACAGTGGTTAGACTGTCAGCATTCCCAGCCAGCTCAAGCAATTAGCACTTAAGATTTTTCTGACTGCGTTTGCATAAAGTGCTTTCTTCCCTCTTATTTCTCCTTGGGCTATTTTTGTATTTCACTCCTAGATATTAATGACATCCTATAAATACCAGTGAGCATGCTTTCCAAGCCCCAGGAGCATCTCAGGAAGCTTGAGGACAGCAAGTTTCCACTTTTCTGGTGGTCTGCTGTGGTTTTACCTGGCCAGTGTTATGAAAATGAATGAGAAGCTTTAGTGTAAATACAAGATTTTGGATGCACACATCTTTTGCACTCAATGGGAGGAAACAGCTGTCAATACCTATAGAGCTGTGAAATAGTACTAATCCTCAGAGCTCTCGTAATCTCCAGAAGCAAAGCTGGAAGATGGGGATGGATGTCAGAACCAAGAGGAGGTATATGGAAATGAGAGGGCAAATTTGAGGCAGAGAGGGCTGACATCTTTTGGTTGCAGTTCCCATCATGCATGCAGGGAGTCGTAGCAAAAGGAATTATCGTTTCTCTTTGCATTTGTCCTACGGCAGTCTGTGTCCTGGATTGTGGTGTCTGCCTGCTGGTGGAAAAAAACAATAGAGCTGCAGTTTCATTGTAAAATGTATCAAGAGAAAAAATACAGCAGAAAGTAACAAAAGTTAAATGCCTGTCAAGTATGTGGTAAATCGTGAAATGACACCAGCCGACAGCTACATCTGGTCTGAGGGACTCACAGCTAGGATGCAGAAAGAACGCAGGTACCAAAATGCTAGATTACCATCTCATGAGCAGCATGATGGCGAAGCAGAGTTAAACTGCTTTTTTCAGAGGGGCTGCCTTGTATGATGCACTCATGAGACAATGTGATCTGACAAGTTAGCAAGCGCTTCACCCCTCCTCTACTGGTGGAGACTTTCTCCCTGCTTCTCAGTACTGAGACAGCATTGATTTGCTGAGCTCAGAATGGCCCTGTGGGTGAGAGCTGTTGTGCTCCCGTACACTGCATCTGAGGTGTGTCTGTCCCAGATGTCGCTTTGGGAGAGAAAAGCCTTCTAACTCAGGCTGGAATCCAGTATGGCCAGAGAAGTCCTGGGCTGGTAAAGGAGAG
This sequence comes from Chauna torquata, assembly GCA_013399475.1. NCBI lineage: Eukaryota > Metazoa > Chordata > Aves > Anseriformes > Anhimidae > Chauna > Chauna torquata. The sequence goes on along the minus strand of VXAL01003289.1, from coordinate 90,524 downwards.
GAGGAGGAACAGAGCAAGACATAACATGAAGATCTGTAGAACTAAACCATCCGCACACAAAAAATGTAACAGTGCGTAGTGAAGCTAACCCAAAGTGTTGCAGGGCACAGCATTACGCCTTTCAAGATCAGCATCAGGCAGCCCTGACTGGTATGCATCACAGGCAGCTGCCTAGGTCTTAGCTAGCTGGGAGTGGTGAACTGGCACATCAAATAAGTAATCCACAAATGGTTCTTCTATGGCAGAAGGCTAGGTGGAGCACAGTGAGGGGAGAGACCCTCTTCCCAGCTGAACAGATGCCTTGGATAAGCGTGTCTCAAAAAATCAGTTGGGATAACACCCTTCTGCAGCTCGAGCTCCATCTGTTACCAACAGTCTGATGATAATGGACAAAAACTGAAGCTGTATGAAAATAATTTGGGTGGTACAATGTCACTTAGTGGCTTTGTGCCAAGACACTGAGGTTTGTTCAAAAAGGAAAGTCTGCAGTTTCTTCTCCGGCACCTTGTCCCACCAGCATAGAACCCTGCAGATTCATTAATTTGCACAGATCTATATCAAATCATGAGGAGCACGTTACTAGAATATAATACGAACAACTGCTTGTCTCACAAAGTATAATCTCCAACTCTAACAGACAATTCTAGCACTAAGTATCATCTGGCAAACATATCGGGTGAAACTACCATATATGAAGACCCGTACAGATAAAGCACCATGCTCCAAGTTCTGCACTGGCCCATGAAAAAAATCTTTCTGTCCTGAGGAAGGGTAGTACACTCCTCACATGAAAAATAGCATGGACCGTAATGCGTAGTTTGATTTCACAACTGTGAAATCCTGAATGACAAGTAAACAACATAACAGTCAATCCTTGTTTCATCTCTAAGGATTTCTTAAAATGCTTTTCATCCTGCAGAGAGTTAACACGGATCTTGTGTGGAAAGGAACAGGTGGAGCATGAGTGTGTGTATACAAGCATATGCATTTGGTGCTCATAGGTTGTGGGGTTGACAGCAATGGGGTCTGTTTATATGGGGACAAGGAAAATATGTTTTCTTTGCTCCCTTCAGGAGCAAATGAGCAGTGAGTGGGTGGGAGATGTAGGCAGTGCGTCTGTCTCTAATCATCTGTGCTGGGTGGCTGAGGGTGTACGCTGAGAGGGATGCTGCCGCTTCCATGGCCTGGCATTTACATGTTGTGCTGCACTTCTGAGGCAAACTGCCCCTGGCACATCTCCTGCCATGGCTTGTCCATTTTTCCTAGGCTGGGGCTGGGCAAAGTGTGTGGTTCAGGCACCTACATAATCACAAGCATTGCAATGACACAGGCCCAAAAGCAGAAGTAAGCAAGAAGCCAACAACATGGTACACTTATTCTTGATTTGTTTCTAAACTTATCTTACCATTGCTCTCTAACACAGTACTGATCCCCTACCTCACACCCTCAAATCCACAATGCATTAACTCTTTCACTCCCAAATGAATAAATTCTTTATAGAAAGGGCTATGGACTTCAGTAACACCGATGGGCTATCAGTAACTGCCTCACTGAAGAAACTGTCCTATACAGCTTAGTAAGCCATAGCTGCATGCGGGGCAAGGAGCTGGGGAGTGCTCTGGAAACCCATCACTTGTAGCAATCTGAATATTTGACACAGCAAAAGACCACCTGGAAAGGAGAGCACAGGTGAAGAGGAAGAACAATATACCTGAATTAGCAAGGAAAGTTGGGCAAAAAGGCAGCACAGGGAAACTCCCAAATGTCTGAATGTACAGAGAAAGGAAGATGAATTTTGTTCAACCAAATACAAACTTTTCAGCTAGAGTAATTCACATTGAAGGAAAAAGATCAAAGAAAAACAGTGAAATTAGTCAGCTGAAATTTAATATGTTGCTGAGTGAAGTCTGAGGAAACTCTTACAGATGACAGTACAGAAACACTTTGCAGAGATCAAAGTTTAGCTAGAGATAAAAGACAGAACAACAAACTAACATTTTGTAATTTCCTCCCCACCTCGATAATATTTTCCATGCATTATTTATGAAAAGGGCCTTTTTTACTGGGGAGAACATGTTAGACGTGCCTTTGATGGGGCTTCTTAAATTTCAGAAAGCATTCCAGTTGCAGTGGTCTCTGGCAAGTTTACTATCAATTTCAACGGTATCAGAATTGGGTACATGGTAAATTTAACAACGAAAATAAACCAGACACTTTAAGTTCCTTATGGTGTGTCCCAAATAGCTTATAAAACACAAATGCTTCCTCAATCATTAGGGATGAACAGGTCCCCTGGCATTCTAAATAGGATGCGAAGTGTGGATCAAAATGGGTAATAAATTGAATTAATGTGGCAAAGATATAGGCTGATGTCAAACTGATGTTAAGGGACTGACTTATATTGAACTTCTCCTTGGAGACAGCAACATAGAGAAATTGTTAGTGCTTCATTTCTAGCACAGCTACCAAGCAGCCTGTTGCCATGCTTTTGTATCTAAGTGGCATCTAACTGGTGCACGTAAAGGAAAATCCTGGTTCCCTCAGTGTCAGTACTCATATTGGATGCCAGCAGGTGACTCGCGTACGTCAGGTGAGAGATTTCTCTTCCTCCAGCTGTGACTTGGACCAGAGGAAGGTGAGGACGTGCCTCACAGCGGTGTCTCCACCTCACCAAGGCACACTGCTCTGACGACTACTTCACCCTCTGCATTTGCACTGTGGGAGAGATGGTGAAACTAAGCCATGTGCTAGATGATGCCTTTCACATCCTTCTGCGCCTGAACTGTCATTTTCTGTAGAAGAATTGAACCCCTTTAGTGTATAAATATGCCTCTAGGAAAACAAAATGGAGGGCAGCAGGTTTACAATAGCAAATTTGAAGAATGCTGGGAAATCTTTTGAAAAGGAAGGTGGAAGGCAGTAAATAGCTGAAAATGTAGAAAAACACATCATGGAAAGAATCCAGAGAGGCAGAAAACAAAAGTGAATAAACGGTAGCATGAGTGAAGGTTAAGAAAATATTTCTGTTGTGTTACAGGAAAGGAATGGAAGTGGTCAATAGACTCTCCTTCACCTGGTGCTAGCCCTTTTTTCTCTGCAGTTCCATAAATCAACCACTGTATTATGCAAGTTCCAGCTCTGGAGAGATGCAAGGTTGTGAATGTATTTTCTGGCACAATGAGAATCAGACCAGTGACCATCATGAACTTTTAAATCTAGAACATCTGAGACCCATTTTTCCCCATCCAAATATCCATTTTTGTCTCTAGTGGTTACTCTTCATGCTGAAGCAATTATAAAAAGCACTGCAGATATTGAGCAACTCACAGTTTGGGCTGCACTTCCAGATGCTCACATACTCTTCATCCCTCAGTGTTTTGGGAGTAGCTGCCTGGCTGGCTGTAACACAAGCACTTTGAAAACTACAGTGGTGTCTTTCTATGGGCTTCATGAACAGTGATTGGAAACACCCTTTATCATCAGCTGCTCTCTGACATTTCATGGGCCAGCTTGGGTTCAGCCTGAGCCATGTCAATGCCAAATCTCCCCTAGAGTTTCTCCAAAGTTAACTGTGTAATGCATACATGGAAAGAGAAAATATTACAGAAAGGAAAATTAGGCTTGTCTTGTCTCCTTATCTAAGGTGCTACCAAACACAGTCCCCTACCTGATAAGGGCTGCACCGTATTTGCTCTCCTCAGGGAGACATGCTCTCCAGGAAGGGTGAGAAGAGCAGCAACCCAAGCACACCGAAAGCAGCAACAGAGCTGCTGCTGTTGCCCTTCCTGAGGCAAGCACATCAGCAAGAGAGCTCATATTTACTCACTCTAGGTGCTTTTGCAGAAGCTGGAAAACACTGGCCACATAAAGTGCCATCAACTGCGTGTGACAGTGCTCCTGTCTCTTTTCACCTCTTCTGTAACAAAAAACCCTAAAGTGACAAGCTGCCTAGACAGAAGATCCAGAAAAGAGCTCTTCCCAAGTATTCAGAAAAGTCTGACACTTCACCATTATCATCTCAATAAATTGTAGTGAAAAACAAACAAACAAAACAAAGAAATGAAAAAGCCCCCAGAGCCTTCATGGCTAGTTTATGAAACAGCAGGAGAAGCTGCTGCCCCACAGGGTGTGTCCCCTCATGCCCCAGAGAGTCCAGGGGCTGAGAAGCAAGGGTGGTGGCAGAGCCACCGTACAGCATGGCTCCCTTCCGCAACTGTAGGGAAACACTGGTGCATTTACGGGCCTATTTTACATAACTTTTACAAAAAACGGTGGGTGACAGGGTGGCAGGGTACAGGGCCAGTGTGGGTGTTGCACTGGAGGGGACAGGGACGGGCCCAAGGGTGATGCTGAGGAGTTGCTTCACAGGCTCACTTCTATCTTGGAGTTGGCCTCAGCTGTGGCAGCCTCACAGATTTTTCCTATTGAGCTCATAGGCATAGTCTTGAACAAAACTTTAGATGTCTTCCTAGAAAAAAGTGTGGCTTAAGCTACCTTCAGCAGCATGTGCTGGCTCGGAGAACTTGGACCGGAGCAGTGCTACTCATCTGCCTGGCCAGGTGAAGGCAAAGCCAAGCTGTTAAGATGGAGGCTCTGACCTCTCGCTACAGGGCTGGGCTGAGCAGAAGGGATGGCCCAGTGGCAGGTTGCTTACAGGTATTCAACTTCTAATAAATATGTCATTTAAACTATAGGAAATATATCTCAGCTCTTTATGGCAGCATTTAAAAACCCTTTATATTTACCTGGCCACCTTTTCAAAATGTGTTGAAAGTCATAAACGCCACTGAAGGCCACAACATCATTAGGAGGGGATGAGCCCACATTTCAACTGGTAAAGGGCGTTCAGAGGAAGTTCTGGAGAAGAAAGTCATCATGCCCTTGCCAACTTGCAGTAACCAAGCAGGGCGCACATCCAGCCAGCAGCAAAAAAGACCTTCTCCCTACAGTGGGCTGAGGACGGCTGACACATATTGAATTAAGTAATATGTTATTAGAAGCTCTTCTGAATGACTTCAAGCTATTATGTGGCCTCATACTTAAGCACTTTTAAAATGCATTTTATTTAATTGACACAGCATTATGGCCCCTTTATAGCCATTACTGTTGCTCATATTGTGGCGATGTGAATACATAGTAGTCATTACGGTAGTACCAGTACATATACACATACAAGAAAAGGACAGAGAGGCTACCATTTGTGGCACAGAAATGGCATCTCAGCCTTAACTATACCAGTACAATTTGTGCTGCTGGAAGGTATGTCACCTTAATCCCTGGCTGAGTGACTATGGGGGATGCATATTCCTAGTATGATGTTAATAGCAATTCTTACTAATTCCAGAAATGCACTCATCCCATGGTACTGCATATATCAAGGCAATGGCTGCAGTCTGCTCCTATACTTCCCACCCATTTTCTATAATCTTTCTAGCTGGGTCCCTGTATCAACTGTGAAAGTAGAGGACATCAGAGGACATACTACTACTACAACATTATGACCTACTGAAGAGACGAATGCACGGCTATATTTAAATCAATGTTCCATGGAGAGTGTTCTGAGTTAGCAAATAAGTCCTTACACATTTACCTGTCATAAGATTGCCATATATTAATGTAGTAATGGTGATACATTTCAGCAGTTTTTTCTTCCTTTGCTGATCACATATTTCTAATTCCTTTTTAGCCTGACTCTCTGTAGTGTGCAAATTCTAATTTGCAAGCTTAAAATACAAATTCTGTTTGTGAAGATAAGATTTCACAAATATTGTATCTCCCCTGGAAGAGGAGGAAATTATTTTATGTTCTCTTAAACAAATTATTTAGATAATATCAGTTTGCTCCAGGTTAAAATTTTTGAGATGTAAATACATCTTAATATACCAGCCTTATAGCAAGTAAACATCCATGCTATTTTAGGCATTTCGGAAGTTGGTATGTTTCAGCAATACTCACAGTAGCAGACCTATTGCAGCTAGAAAAGCCATACTAGATTGTAGAAGAAGAAAAATAAAAAATAAACTGAACATCTTAAAAACAGATATCTAGGCTGCATGTACCCTGCAGGGCACTGAGGGTGATCCCATCCTGTCCACTTGCTGTTCAGCTCAGGTGATTAGCTGCAACACACCCTGCCCATTCAGTGGGTGAGAATGGTTGGAAGTATTGCTGCGGTATAGGAATGACATAAGGAAAAATGAAGAGGAAGGTTTAGAGGTAGAGGATCCAAAAAACTACAGTTAAGAGGACTGGATAATTTCTAGAAGATAACAGGAACTCCTCATTTTCACGTGTTGAATCTCTATACCCAGAAGAGAAGGAGGAGAAAAGGCTGGGTTTATAGATTCAGACTCACCAGGCTTCCATTGAGCTCCACAGTAGCTGGGAGCTAAGAGCAGCTGCTCCTCATGTGGACAAGAACCCACCACAGCAAGACATAGGGAATCCTGTCTGCTCTGACCTGGGACCACGGCAGCAGGTAGAAGCTAACAGCGTCTCCTACAAGAGCATGATCCTGCCACAGTGAGAGGCAGCAGTTCTGCTGAGTTCTCAGCTCAGCTGGAGCAAGGAAACCAGGGCTGTCTGTCTCTCACAGCACTGAGATATTGCCAGTCGGCTGGTTGGCAGTGTCTTGCCTTGCTGAGAGCCAAAGGCTTTTGGATCACAGCCCTCGGTGAGTTCCAAGCAAGATACTGTCCCTCTGAGTACCAGCGTCTCACAGTTACTGCTAAGCCCTAAATTCAGTAGGAACTTCCACCCAGGAGGTCCTTGCTTTTTCTGGCAAGGTACCACTGGGATCCACACTGCCTTGCAATGTGCGAGTATGCTGAGTCAGCTGGCTTTTTGGACTGGTGTATTATTGCCATAGACAGGACCACTACATTAGCCAGTGTAGTTGTTAGTGACCACAGGCCTGACCCTTCTCCAGACCTAGCTGCGAAGTGATGCTGGAGAGGGTGCAAAGGGGGCAGAACTTCACAGCCTGGGGGGCAGGAGGTGGGAGCACTGCAGAGCCAGTTGGGAGATAGCACAGCCTGCAGTGCAGTCACGGCCCGAAGGTGCGTGGATCGGAGTCCTTTTCTCAGAAGGGAAGAAGTCCTCATTTTTAAAGCTAAGGTAGGGATGTGAGTAAGCACTGCCCAGAGATTCTGCTGGAGCACTACTGCCCAAATTCTGTTGGAGAATGAAGAGGAAACATGGAGAGGTGAATATTTCTGGAGAAACGACACAATAGTAAATAGCTTGACCAAAAATACTGGGATAGGTCATGATCTACATTAAAGGGGCATTGATTTCAGGGGCTTTTGGATTATTCCTATTCTGTGGAAGGGGGAAGTTCTGTTCCCTGAGGTAGCAGAAGTGCCCATCTTTAAGAAACTTTTCTTGGAAAATCACTATATGTTTGCAGTGAGCGGTGATTCTAAAATAATGCAAGTATGGGTACAAAATAATAAAAGTAATTAGTGTATGTTATAAAGTAATCATCTGTAAAAGGACCTTGAATGCCAACTTTAATGTAGGCTGAATTTCATGGTTATGTTGTATAAACCTTGAAAACATTAGTTTTTATACTGGAAATGCTGACAAGCCCTGAACTACAGTGTTGTGACCAGCTAATTGAATCCATATTCCCCTGCATTCAGGGAATCAATAACTATTAGAAACAAAGGGCACTGCCTTAAAAGCCCTACGAGCACTTCATGCAAGGGGGGGATGGGGGGTCTTGTAGCGAAGAGCCAGCTGTGAAACATGGTAGATGTCTGCAAGAGCACCATGTCCGAAACACTTAGTACACTAAGTACATGCACAGCCTAGCCCTAAGGAAACACCATCATTTTTTCTTTCTTCCAGATTTAGGATGATAAACTGTCTGCTATGCCAGCCCGAAAAATTGCTGAGTTCAGTGATCTTAAGCTGAGCTAAGTGATGCTGTTGGACACCAGTATCTTAACTGGGGTGTGAACATGCCAGGAAGCAACTGGGAGAGGGGAACCTATTTATAGCAGCGGCAGGCTGCTAAGCACTGGTGTAACAAGCCTGACTAGTGACTTGTTACTTACTCATGCATGAAAACGACACCTTATGGTATACACGTTGCTGCTCAGTAATAACCCCAGGGGCAAGCAGTTGGTGGAGAAAGGACCCAAGCACCTTCTCACAGGAGCAATATCCACCGTGACATGACAGCTGCTCCCACCCCTGAACAGGGATCCAGGTGCCCTTCAGCTGGGCTGCCTGCAGGGACGCAGAGCGAGGTGTGCCACTGGAGAAGCTGGTGCCAGAACAACATTAAACACAGTTACTTGCTCTCTGAGTGGAAGCTATGCTCATTCTTAACAGAAAGCCCACTGAGGTTGTTTTCACATGGATTTGTGTGGTTTTTGTTTTTGCTTTGTTTTGTTTTTCTTTTTTCATAGCTAAATGCTGTCCCATATTGCTTCTAGTGGTGGGGTCAGATCAGGACAGTGAGATTGTCTGTGCATGTGAATTTTTCATACTAGCAGAGGAAGAGGGAGGGAGAATTAGGAATGAGAAAATATAACCATCAATTAAATACCATGTGGGCTCCAGAAATCCCAGGGAAATGGATTTGTGCCTCCTGCTCATTTTCCTGCTTGCAGCTACCTTCAGTAAAATACTAAATCACATCCACGTTTGCATAGTGGATCCAGCAAAGTACATGAGTGCATGCCTAACTGCAGGCATATGGAGACTTTCCATTGCAGCTACTCACACTCACATGTAAGGATGTTCTGGAAAGATTTATTGGACTGGGATCTAGGAGACGAAGGAGCTTGAAAAGCTCTTACAGGCCAGACTCCCTTCAGGATTACCTGGTGTGTTCAGGTGTGTACACCAAACCATCATTTTTGACAGTTTAGGGCTTTGTTTGTGACTGCTTTCCTTGCTCTTGTGACAGTTCATCTGAGCTGCTCTACTGAATTGTTTTCTGCCTCTGGGTTGCTTGTAATTGCTTTGCTTTGCTTGCTCATTATTTGTTTGATGTCTACGGCAAGCAAAGTCACTTTTTTTTTTTTTTTTTGAATGCTCCCTGCCCAGTGGGTGAGTTGTGTAAGAATGAAAAATACAAACCCAGCACGTTACTCATACTTTTAAAAAACATTCACAAATTTTCAGAAAACTCAGTCTTATCCCCTCCTCTGCCTCTGTTAGGCCAAAATTATCCAGACAAACAATCCCTCTTTTGATAAATTGATAACTTTAGGATTAGCAGAGATACCTAGTAGTATGCAGGGGTCAGCAGAGTACATGAGAATACAACCCCGAGTGATTCTGTAAGTATTCAGACCAGGGGAATTCATTTTGACAGCTAGACGCATGGGCAGAGCAGACAGCTCCTCCAGCAGCAGACTTCGGGAGCATCAGGCTGACCGTGGTTTTTCTCTGCCCACGGCACAGCCATGCAGACTCTGCTGCTGCTGCTGCTGCAAGAGCGCAAGGGGCCAGGATGCCTGAGGACACCAGCAGCACGGGGGGAGGCAAGCAGCAGTGCTGCTGGCACTGTCTCTCCCCTGGAAGCAGGAGACAGACCCTTCAGGGCTTCCCCGCACACCTTCTCCTTTCCTTCTGGCCTCAGGTCCTGCGTCTCCTTCTCTTGTAACTTTGGCTTTCTTCCCTGTGAATCCCTGAGGCTTAAAGACAACACTATTTCTCTCTGGGAGTTATCCCGCCTCCATCACAGGTTATACCCAGATCTAGAGACTTTTAATTTTGTAGCCCCCCGTAGTCCTTGCAGGGCAGAGTGGGAAGATGACCAGGTTTATCCCCTCCCTCTAGGGCAATCAGAGGTAAAACAAGAAACAGCAGTCCTACATTGGATGTTGTTCTCTCCCCAGTGTTTCTGAAGAAAAGGGAGAGCTAGAGTGGGAGGAAGGATAAGGTCCTACAGGGGAGAAGGGAGGTAGAGGAAAGGAGAAGGTTTGGCATGCTGTCTTGCCAAAACTTGTGCTACAGATGGGAAGACATAGATAGAGCACTTCTACCGATAGTTCAAGAAATCAGATGTTCATGGAGTAGCTCAGAGTCACAGCAATTTCATTGTATAGCCGTCTTATTATGCACTGTAGCAGCAGTCCTTAAAGAACCAGGCTGTCACATCAGCAATGTTTTGGGATCCAGCACACACAAATACAGTTACCCTAAATAACCTGCTGTAGCAACCTCTTGCCTGGCACAATGAGCTGAGAGATTTTATTTCAGCTCACATTATGATTGCTGGCCCAGCTGGGAACACAGAGGAATTAAACCATGCTCTTCGAAGTTTCCCATAGCACAGTTGCAAAACAGCAGATGTATGAAGGCAGATCTGCCTTCCGTTGTGCTTTGGTGCAGCAGAGGTCTGAAAAACAGAATACATGTTCATGTATGCAATAGTGACATTGGCATGTAAGCAGGGAGGAAAGCGATCCAGAGAAATGGCATAACGAATTCTGCAGGTACTGTATGTCGAGCTTCCTTATTAGGAATGCTGAGATGACTGAACGGTCCCTGCAGCACCATTCCTGTAAAGACCTGTCAAGACTTTCCAGTCTAATCAGCCTTTAAGAGAGTCTACAGCAGGCCTTGATACCCTCTTTGTTATGAAGAGATCTGTGGTTGGATATTCCTCTGTCTTTGTGGGAAAATAGATGCTTCCATTCCTAACATCTTGGTTTCCATGGGGCCACCATCCTGCATGACTTCTGCAGCTGGTGGCAGGGCAGGAAAGGCTTGTACAGTGCTCTGGCTTTGGCCCATGGCACCATTTCTCCATGTCCCCTGGATACCCAAATGGATGCTTTAGAGGAGGTGAATGTGGCTAGAAGCCTCCTCTAAAAGCAACTGAGCAGAGAGATGCAGCAATCCCTGCAGCATTTTCTTCCCCATTCCTCAAGAGGAAGATCTTGTGGAAATTCATTTCATTACCTTGTCCTGTTCTGTTTTGTTTCTTTTGCTATGGGAGACTATGAGCTATGGGAGACTATGACTTGACTTAATGCTATTAAGACACAAGTTGAGTTCAGCTCATAATGCAAGAATTCCCTATCCATCTGTCTGTCTGTGTTTTTCTGAGGGCAGCTGTCACCATCACATCTAAGAAGAAAAACAGCTTTTGAAAATAACTTCTTTTTCAGATGTTGTGAGTCCTAGCACAGACATTTTCTTGCTTCTCACATTCTGATTTTTATCCTGCTGCAGTAAGCAAATGGGAGTTGGAGAAGTCATTAATAGCTAATTTAGACTGGCAATTAGGCAAAATCTAATGGGCTGCTCTCAGGCTTGGAAGCTAGCACTGCTAGTTACAGGCTCTAATTCTGACACTGGCTTTTTCTATGGCCAGGATGAATTCCTTTCCCTTGTGTAAAATGAGGAATTACTATTCCTTATGAAATGACATGCTGCTGGGGTTCATTACCTAAGTTTCGTAAAATATTTTGGAAAGGAAAGCTAGGAAACATTATTTTGACAGTTTAATGTGCCTCCAATCCCCCTACTCTGATCATTTTAAAATCTCTGTCTTGGCTGAAAGAATTCCTGTTCTTAGCAGACTCATACTATAAATTCAGTAATAGCATTGGTCCGAAAGACAACTTGTTCAATGCAACTAATTGACACCAGCATTATGCAGTTACAGTCTGGCCAGCTAGACAGATTGCTGAGGTAGAAAAAAGGTCGCAGTGGTCACCAACCCTGACAAACAACAATTTCCATTGAGTCTGTGTGTATCTGGAATCCAACACCATCATGGAATATGGTATATTTTGACATGCAATGCCAGTGGACTTCCTTTTCATTACTTTTTTTCTATCACTGTCAAGCTGCAAGAGCAAGGTTAAAACAGCACTACCTTCCATTAAAAAAAGACCCTTGAAAAAAGTCCCTCTTAAGAGTCTGCAAGCACAACACAACACTCTCTCAAAGAAATAAAAGGCTCATAACATAAATTTTCACTTAAAAGCTGCAGCTGCAGCTGCAGCCCCTTGATTGAATCTAAGCAGGGCTGAGCAGGGCTCTGTTGACTACTTGAGTAGAGAGGCCCAATACATGGGGTTAAAAAACTCTCATCTCCTATCTCTATGCAGAAGTTCCAGAAAGACGGAAAGAAGATAAAACCATCAAAGGCACCATCCCCATTTAACACTATTGTCAGCAGCCCTGGGGAAACAGCTGTCCCTGGGCTCAACCTCAGAAATTAGTTCTGGGGAGCACTAAATGATGGTGGTGGCAATACAGACACTGTAGGCCAATCTACAGGGCCACTCTCACCAACATTTTTTGCTCACTGACTCACCCTTACAGCTTAGCTGGCTTTGGTCCTCAGTGCTTTCATCGTCAGGAAGAGGTACGGCACGAGTTAAAAAAGGGACTAGGCTGTGTCACATACAAAGGTGGTAGACAAATCCTGTGGCTTTGCTGAGGTCCCTTCTTACAGAATCAGAGACGAGCATTCAAGCCTGTGTGGCAAGGACTGTTAATGACCTGGCTCAAGCCTAACATGTCCTTTCAGGAAACTGAAGAGAAATCCAAAAGCTTGAAATTAATCTCCTTTTTCCAAACTGTAGTTTGCTGCCTGGGTCCCTAATGGTCACTATCTGTACAAACTCTGGGAGGTGAGGAGCAGCTGAGTGATTGTGGCTGGTCCTCTGCAGGATGGAAGTGAGGAAATGATGGCAATGCAGAAGAAGTTCAGAAGTCTTAAGGCAACAGGAGTCACTAAGGATAATGGCAAATGACTGGTGCAACACCAACCTGCAGTTCCACCATGAGATGCCTGCACTAAGCCTGTGAGTTAGCCCTGTTCATTTTGAATTCAATGAAAAGTGGAAATAATACCAAAGTAATTTATGTGAGTGTGACCCTGGTAAGAGACACTGCCTGACATATCAGCTGCCATTTCAGATCTCAGTCCAGAAGTGTGCTGGTGTAAGTGCCTTTCTCACAAGATTTCATTCCTGATGCTTGTTCTGAACTAGAGAGCAATACTAGCAGAATATGGAGGTATTGGGGCCTTGTTTTCATTTGCTGATATTCTTTTTTTTTTTTTTTTTTTTTTTAATACAACTTGTGAGTTACTTTATATGTAATGCCATAGAATAGAATTACTTGTTTTGGCTTATTACATAGTCCTATGATCACTGGTCTGTTCAACATTTTAAATTCTCTCTTTTAAAGTCTTCCTTCTACAGTGGCTTAATGCAACTAAGTAGATATGTGACAGATATTTATAAGAAGCATGAAAGTGAATAAAATAGGAGAAGCCAGATAAATTAGGAGTCTAGGGATGTTTGTACCAGCTCTTCAAGAGGGTTCTGCAATATGAGGAATTTACTGTCTGGCAGTTTATTTTTAGTTTCTCTCCCACACTATTCACTGTTAAACATGATTAGCCTGTACTTTGGCTAGGTTTATAAGCATGCTAGGTGAAGATTTACAATGGACAGCACATCTTTCACGTATATCAAATATATCACTCTTACACTTTTGGTAAGAGAAGGCATTTTAGACAACACACAAACATTCAAGATCTCTTTAAAACTTTATTCCTCTGTCTACTAGTATTGTATTTCTATTCTTTCAAGGACGGGACTGCAAATTCAAAAGTGTTTGTATTGTTGTCTTTCTAAAATAATCAGATGTGTAGATCAGATGTTTTAGGAATAAACTATTAATTATATTGCTTTAGGCTCTTCTAGGAGACAAGGATGGTGAGATAAGAACCTAAATGTGAGAGAATCTGGTTTCCAGGACAATCAAGCTAAATCCAATTTATAAGCTGTTAAACATATGAAGGGCAGACTGGAAATACTCTCAGAGAAATTTAATGGCCTTGGCCCCAAAGCTATTGGCTTTCATTCTTTGTTGGAGCTTTGAAGAGAAGATACTTTCATGGTTGATACTCATAGATTGCTGTTTACAGCCCAGCAAAGCACACACAGGATTATGATGGAGATCAAACACATCTCATAGATTTTATAAACATTACAGATGTCAAATTTGCTTCTAGGAGTCACACCCTATGAACCACTGTGGGACAAAATGCCCTCGCAGTTGCTGTAATCTGTCCCTTGGTTTCTAACAGCATAGTCACAGCTATTTATAAAGTACAATAGAATTTTGCCCTACCTCCTTGATATAAATGTCAAGTGCCCTGCAGTATAGTGTACTGTTTCTAGAGAAATGATCCATTAAAATTATCCATATGAAAGAGCAAGGATTCACAACACTCCATAAAGAAACTACATACTCGTAGAATAATAGGGGAAATTGGCTGGCTTGCATAGACCATACTGACATGTAGCAAAGTTAGCCTCTTAATTTACTTCCTCTCCTGTGCTAGAACTATGGACATCCTGTCTACAAGGAGGCATAGAGGCTTCATTTAGCTTTCTGCCTTAGACCCTTAATTACAACTGAGCAGGGCTGTGCAGCTGGACAAAAAGAAAATGTGTAGATTGCACCAATGATGAGGAATTTAGGCCAATAGAGAAGTGTGAGAATGAAAAAAAAATATTAGAAGACACTATTCCTACAGCTGATCCTGAGGTTGCATGGGGGCAAGGAGAAGTCCTATTTCATTCCTTCAGATACACTGAGCAAATATCAGCGCATATAGAGAGATGTGTCCTTTTGCAGACAGGTTTATACTGTAAGTAGCGTCCAGTGCCTTACAGTCATGGCCAGGCATTTCAGCTACTAGGGCTCTGGGGCAAATTCACTACAAAAATCTGTCTTGGTCTTTTTCTTCCTTGCAGAAAGTGCGTGTAATCCCCAAAGTCCCCTCCTTAGGGGAACTAGATGTCCCGCTCCTAAAGATCCTTCCTCTTTCAAGGCAGGGGAAGCAGAGGATGCTGACAGAGCACTCCCTTTTTCTGCCTTCTCCCTTTCTCTGTGCCATTCCTCCTTTGGACTGTTGCCTATGCTTCCCAGGCTTGCCAGGCCCACAACCTTGGGGCTAGAAGTGTGTTTTTTAACCATTTCTTTTCCAGATGCAATAGCAATTTGGGCTACTCCTATAGAACTGCAATCAAAACTTCTTATACATGTAGAAAAAATGTCCCCTGGCATTTCTCTGTTTTGAGTATTTGAGAGTGTATTTTTTTCCTTTTAATATCTATGTGATATGCTGATTTCCTTTAATATCCAGATGTTTTGCACAGATATGTGATCTCCTACTGCAGCTGTCTTACTAACCTACATCTCTCACTGACATCCCATGCCATCTTAATCCTACTCATTTAGTCCCATTATTCCTGTCTCATATTTCCTGGTCACCAGTCAGATATCTTTTTGCTTCATATTTGAAGTGCATGTTTTCTTGGGTATGGGCTATGTATTTGGTCTCTGTTTGTCCAGCACCTAGCACACTGAAGTCCTAGTTTTAGGTGTCTTTCTAAGTGCTGAAGTGATAAATACTCACAAGTATAATAAGCTGTGATTTATCCCTATAGCTCACCATGTTGTCTAGTTATAATAAAATTAATTAATCCAAAGCACTTTCAATACCCACTATCACTGCCTTTCACACAGCAAAGAAAGCAACTCAACCCAAAACACTTTGCAACTACACCATTGTTTATTGCACTAGAGAGACTGTATGAATATCCAGGTAGATTAAAAACATACCTTAAATTCACAGCCTTTTCATAATGTTATATCTTAGATTTATAATCTTCCCTAAGGAAACTAAATTAATTTTCAGGGATAACTTTTTTTTTTTTTTTTTTAACCAAGTGAGACAAGGATAATAAATAATCCCTTCTAGTACCTCTGGAGATAATTGGCTGGAAAAATTTAGGGTGATAATTGTTAACCAACTTGAGGTCACTCAGCTGAACATTAACACCACTGAGGCATGTTTCTGAGTAACAAGAACATGCCCTTCAGACAAATATTAATTAAATGCAAAAGTTAAAAGAGAAGAAGCTGAACTCACAACACATTCTACCTTTCAGAGGATTAGAAGTGTCAGTGTTTTAACAGTAGAGATGAGTTTCCAATTTATCAGCTTGTCCAAGTCTTTGCACGCATATTTGATAACCAAAGGATTTGTTTGAGAGTTTTAAGGAAAGGAAGGCTTAAGTTGCTCAGCTTCAAAGAAAAAAGAAAATATGGAAATAGCTAGTTTCTTACAAGGAAAATATCTCACCAACCTGCACTTTCAGTTCTACCAGGCTTCAGTTCCAGCTGGAGAAAACTCCCTCTTCCTTCTTAGACTGGCCTGGAGGATGCTAGCATCCACTGCTGCAGCTCCTCCTGAATTCAGCAGGAGTTTTGCCACTGGCTGTAACAAGAATTGGATTGTGCTTTCCATCAGTGTGCTCCTAAAAGGGAGGTAATTACTGCATGAAGAGGGGCCTGCCAAACAAGATATGGTAGCTTCTTAAAATGGGCTTAAAGGCAGTTGCAAGCCATATTCAGCCTTATGAATTTCTTACAAGCAAGACACACCCAGTGGCTGCCGCTTTTTACACATCCTGCTTAGTCTGTTCAGAGGCTGACTAAGGTCAGGCAGAGACACTCTCAGCTGCTTTGCACTCTTTGTGCAAAGGGACTATGTTCAAAGGAAACTACCCGTGGTTCTTGCCTTAGGAACAATGGAAATGGTCCCTCCTTTTAAGTTCACCCAGAATTCAACAATTTAAAAACACAACACTCTCATTCATCCTGGGAGGACGTGATTTCTGAAGCTTTTTTCCCTGTTGTTTTCTGACTTTAAAAGGATTCCAACTCACAGCCCTCAGCCAAGGTAGTGTAAAGAATTGATCTGGTTAGAAATGATGCCAAGCAAGTTTCTAGATTTAAGAATATTTCCTTTACTATTCTACTCAGTAGTGGAGGATAAGCATGGCCCCAGAAAGAAGAGCACTGTCTCATCCACTGGTAGATAACTTCCAGGTACTCACATTGACCTTCCCCATTTTCTTGCCCTGGTACTCTCTGTACACTCAGTTATGGCCCTCTGTCTGTGTTGTTTTCCTTTAGAAAATGGGTTTGTTTAGGTTCCCGCTTTGTACTTAAACTTTGATTGAAGCTAAAGTGCCTAAAATCACCTGTAGGCTGTGGAGTAGAGGTGCCGTATGGCATTCTTCACAGTCTTGGTCTCCTAATTATCCAGATTTGGTATTTGCCCAAAGTACACAGCCGCTCTCTTTCGGGTTTTGTACTTCCTCTGTTTCCTTATGATTACGGGGGCTTGGGAGAGGAATGAGGGCTGGCTCACTCTGTTGAGTCAGGATGAAGTCAGAAAGCCCCACATAGTGTCTGTGGAATCCCCCCTGGGTCCTACAGCAAAAGCATAATTTGTCCCTGTTTATACAGCCCTCCTCTACAGGCTATAGAAGTGAAATATATAGCCCTGTTATCCTGGGCATACTGGTTAAAATTGGCCTATTCATCCTTACAATAGGCAATCCAGTGGCGCGATGCATGTGAAAGTCACATCTCCTTGACATAATGATCTGTTAGAAGTTGCCCTCAGATGTTTTTCCTTCGTAAGTAAATGCGACCTAGGTCTCAGCTTCAAATCTTCCAGATATGTGGTCGTGAGGGTATTAGAAGACCAAAGGGCAGTTTCTAAGAGTCATTCCACCTTACCCATCCCCTCTGAAGCTTATAAACCACTGCACTTCAGAGAAAGATACATATCCTTTTTTTTTTTTTTTTAACTTACAACCACTTTTTGTCTTGCATTAAAGGCTCTTTTATTTTCAGAAACTTTCCACTTGAATAATACAGCAGATCACAGGCTGGCAAAAAACCATTCCCAAATGAAAAAGGCAACATAATGGAACACAAATTAAAATACACATATAAGCACAAAGCACCAGGAACACAGTATGCACATCACTTTAAAAAATATAAAATAAAAGACTGAGTCTTAACACTCACACTTTAAAAACTGCAATGCATCCTAATATCTTCCAGATGTGCGTTTCATTAGGGCTAAAGTTAGATGGGTTACAACCTGCTCCTAAAAAGCTTTTCTTTACCACAGACTGAAGAGGATGAAGACTTGCTGAAGCACAGGGAAAGGAAGGAACTGAACCTCCTCCTGCCAAGCACTCAACTATTGAATATGCATATGTTACTGGCAACCAAGAGGAGAGGAGTGGTTCCCATTATATCTGGTTTCTTTATTTCTTACTGAGGTTGGTAGAACTTCTTACAGGAAGGATGTAACACAGAAGGTGGCTGATTACAATCTCCTATTTCTAAATGGAGCCAACCGCTGTTTACAAGCAAGTGCACCCTGGAGGGACCAAGGCATAAATACCTACCTAATGGCCTACAGCCAGATAAATAAATTGCAGGTTTTCATAGATCTCTGGCTTGTGTGCATCTAGCAGATGATCCCTAATGAAACCCTGAAATCTTCTGCCAGGGCTAAAAAACTTGAATCTCTGCAGCTTTCTTGTGTTGAAATCTGTACGTCTCCTGGGGCAGGAATCACACAGCTCTCCAACAGCTTTCTTGGAATCTGCATTTGTCCTGGAGCTGCCGAACTGGCTTTCGCCATTCCAGGTAAAGATTCCCAAAAGATGTAGTTGCCCATCCATTGGGCAACGTCTAAGCCCCCTACCAAGAAAAATCTTCTGGAGTCAGAGAGGGGTGCTTCCTTGCAAGACTATCAGGGTTCTTACTACCTGGGCAGCTGCCTGTGACTCATGTTACTGAGTACTCTCAAAAGTTAAAATATTGACTTTTTGATGCAGTTCTGTAAGCAGTACCGACCATATCTGAAGACTGCCTGATTTCCCATGCCACCTAAGGTACCAAACACTTGCTCTAGCTTGTGCTGGGCTCATTGTAAAACCAGATGCAGAGAGAGTTCCTCCTGCTGTCTGTCAAGGAGGAAGTTATAGCTCTAAGGACCATTGCTTTCCTCAGTGTAGACGTGAGGGGAATCAGGCACCACACTTTCTTTGTCCTGAACAAGTGGCATTTTTTAAAGGTAAGTTTGAATATAAGTGGTCAGAAATCATTAGAGATGACGCAGAAAAGAAACCTCATGTTTCCACCAAAGCCTCAATCCCCAGCAGCTGCACTGAATTTTAGTGTGGTAGAAGAACTTTCTGAATAATCACTGGCAACTCTAGGAAGGTACCCTGTGTTCAGCATGCTCAGTACAGCACGCCATTAGTGTCCCTGAGCAGAAAAAATACCTGTTACTATTAATTGTGGCCATATTCTGAATGAAATTCTTTCCTCCTTACTAAATATTAAATGCTAACTGATTTTAAAGGTGGCAAAGCATTTTCCTAAAACAGGAGGTGCTTTCAACGTAAATGCATTTTAAAAATTTATTTGTCACCAAGAAAGATCTGATGACATTGCAAGCAAGTGGATATTAAGAGGCATTTTGCTTTCTTCTCCATGCATTACCAAAGGATCAGCTTCCAGATCTCAGATAAACTTTGGAATTTTTCAGCAATCTTCCAGCATACAAAGGAATTTCAGACTCTTGTATGTGGCAGAATATCACCTATTTTAGTTAAGTACATCAGCTTTTTAAGAACTGTATTCATTTATATCAACTGAGGATGGCTGGCTGTGAGAAAAGAAAATGCTGCTAGCCCCTGTGACTCAGTTAAGAATTTCACATATGAGTGACTATACAAGCTGGCATCAGTGGTAGAACATCTGGCAGAGGTCATTGGTCATTGGTCAAAGGCTGGTGGAACAGGAATACTGCACCTTGACTCTTCGCACACCTTTTATAATTGTAATTCTTGGGATAATTCCAGCTAACACAAATCGGCTTCTTCTGGCACTGCAGAATGAAAAATTAAAATTGAGAAAGAACAGAATGGCTTGGAGTCAGAGAAGCAAATTTGCAGTGAGATACCTATTCTGTTCCTATCTGGAGCTGATGAGACCTTGGCATCCACTTAATGCCCAGTGCCTCTTGTAAGACTGGTAGCGTAAAGTACAACAATGAAGAGAAAAAGGAGAGGTCTGCAAAGTGTGGCAAGAGGAAAGAGAGACAAGAGGGATATCCATCCTGTAGTTTGCCTTGGTTAAATCACATAATTTAAGTTTAGTTGGAAAATCAACGGAAAGGCAGGAAAACTGGTTTCCTGGGTGCCAAAAGTCTTAATCTCGTTATCTTTGTGATAACTAATCAGACAATTGCATCTCTCTTATCATAACTATGTGTCCTTGTAAGACAAATCTGTTCATGCTGAAATGAAGGATGAATAACTTAGAAAGAACAAACAAACTTTTAAAAGGCAAAGATGGCTGGGAGCAGCAGAGGGGAGGGTAAAGCAAAGTGATCTTCAGAATGTAATCAGGAAAAGAGGGAAGCAAAGATGTCCTCTGCACCTCTGCTGGCAAAATTCAGAGATCAACAAGGAAATAATTGAAAATCATCAGCCCGGAGAAAGATGTAGATAACAGAATAAGCTCAAGGAGAAGCACACACCAGTATGCAACAGTCCCAGCAGGAAAGTCTGTGCAAAACCGCGTGGCAGCAAGATGACTCCATTTATTACAGTTTAATTTATTGGCTGCTGACAATGTGTTCCATTCAGAACAAATATAGTGCAGTCTCTGTCCCCACAAGTATTCAGTTTAGCTATAAAAAAGATTAATTAAGATCTTTCAGAGTGCCCTCAGTGTATTCTAATGCAGAGGTGTTGCAGAGTCACTCTCTTGCATTCACTGGTTTATTAGCTACTGCACACAAGATGGAAGTTGCTTATTAACAAATCTGACCTCTTGGTTTGCCCATTTTTCTTGCAATTCTTTTCTCAACTTCCTCCCCAAGGGAAGCCCTTAGGCACAAACCAGAGGCTGGGTAGAACCATCTTTATCCATGTCCCACACTAAGCCCTTCCTGTTTCGCAAAGGTGGGCCCCTACTCGGACATGGTGCAGAGAAGAGAGCCAAGAAATCACTGGAGGCCATGAGCCCATCAGCCTTGCACTGTAAGGACAATCCTCCTGTCCTGCTCATTGCAGTGCAATGCTGCAGCCAAAAAGTTTGCAGCTATGGTTTTCATATTGAATATGTGTCACCCTTTTCATACGTGATATTATAAAAATCCTGTGTTGCCCAAACTATGGCTACACAGCATGGAGATGAAGACTAATTGCCTTTCAGAAACCATGCGTATTCATAAAATTTTAATGGCTATGGGAGGGATTGTTTCAGATATGTATCATCTGAAGGGAGTTGAAGGATAACTCATAAAAGACTTTCTCCTCATTTAGGGAAGGGAGAAAAGAATAGCACTCATCATAGCTTATCTTGCTGGCCACTGGTAAAGCTCCTCTTCACAAAATCTGGTTTCATGTGGTGTGGGGCATCTATCGTTGAAACCATTGCAGTTGAGAATCGAGCACATTAACTGCATTTATTGCTCCGAAATCTGGATGAAGAGGTCCCATGACAGGAGGATGTGTATGTTTAGAGGTGGAACTCTTTCCTACACTTTACCAAGTGGCTGAATTTCTGATGGAGAACACTAGATAGTCATTCAAATGGAAGTAATTCAGGTTGTAACAAAGAACCTGAGACACACTAATAAAAGTCCCATTTCTATTTTATGTCACATAATGGATGTCACATTCAGTGCTTCTTATGGTGAACAGGCTACTTATTAAGCATAGTCTATGATTCTATTTCATTTTAAAATTGCCATCTTTTCCAATTATTCTAACTTTTTAGAATTTTCCCCCTTTTAAACTAGGATATTTTTAGCATGGACTACAAGTTACAAACAAGAGAAGTTGCTATAGAAACAGAAAAGGCACTTTGTAGAATGAAAATGCAGGAAGAAATATAGTTCACTATTTATCTGCTGCAGACAGTAAGACAGAATCAATACATATATGTATTTGTATGAGTATATATATATATACATATGTATGGTTTTATATGACTTTCCTTACTGTATCTATAAATGCTTCAGTGCTCATCTTTATATCCTAACATTTAGCTGATTTTTGGCACTTCTGCACGAGAAGGCTGTTATCCCCAGCTGCATGTGACTACCCTGCAGCTAGGTGCCCTGCAAACATCTCTGTGTTCAGTCAGCCAAACCACTGCAAATAAAACTGTGATGCAATATAGCAGCACAGCTAGAGGCAGGTGCCTTGGATGTGATGGTGGGTGGGAAGCTGCTCAGCAGTCTGATCTCCCATTACGTCTCACAGATCACCCACCGTGCTGGACATTGCCAATACAGGGGACTCAGCTGGCTCTTTTTCTCCCAACCTGAATCAGCCCCTAGCATATAACCATTGTGATTTTTCTTTTACATCCCTCCCTTTGTTTGCTGTCTCAGTCATAAAAGTAAACTTCATGCTCTAGCAACTTTAAACTAAGCAAAGGTAACTTCCAGTCACGGGATTTGGGTTATTTCTGAACACTGTATTTTAAATGCTGTTCAATCACTCAGTCTTTTCTACAGAGGGGCTAATATGGATGAAGTATTATATAATTTTAAGCTGCTGAGCATCAGACTCAAAGCCTAGTGTGTAACAGCAGGGATTACTGAGGCAGATTCATAGGAAAGAATAGTTTAGATTACGCTTCATGTCCTCGTTAGATGGTAACTATAAACATCAGATGTTTCATGGACAAGGTGCCTGCAAGACTGGACCCGAAACATTTTTCAGTCTTCTGCTCCTACACTTATTTAACTTCATTGTTCTTCAGAATGATTGTACAGGTCAGGTTTGCAATCCTTCTGTGTTAAGAACAGGTCAGAAAAATATTGATCAGAGATGGTTTAGAAATAGTTGATTCTGCCCTGGGGTAGAGAAGCTGGAGGCAAGAGAATGAACTGGATAGGAATCAAGGACCCATCTGAAGCTATTTTTTTATGTGTTCTGTTAATGTTAGAGTAGTTTAACATTATCTTAAGGAACAAGATCTTTTCTCTGCCTTCCACTTCAGAATTCATATATAATGCCAGCAAACCACTTATGACCAATTTTCTGAGTACTTAGGTGCCCCATGTTGGAGACAGTTGCTTGCAGTGATTGCCAAGAGAATCTTGAAAAAAACTACTAGGTGGGGTTTGTTTATATGTTGGTTGCCCAGATAACTTTGTTTTGTTTTGTTTTTCTTTCACAGATTGTCATCAAGTGTGAGATCCTGGTTTCCCAGCTGTCTGCCTGGCTGGGGCCTTGAAGCCTAGTTTGCCGGAGAGCTGTGGCCAGCAGAGCCATCCTGGGATGTCTGGAGCTGTGTGTAAGTCCAATCACTCCAAATGCAATGTGTCCTATTGGTTATCACTGTACTCCAGGTGCTGTGCACCCCATCCAGAGGGCTCCTCTGGAAAGCAATCTGAATACGTGGAAAAGAAGGGATCTTCTGTGATCTCCAGGGGATCTTCTAGTCTGGATGAAACCCTGAGGTGGAACACGCCTACCCTACCATCTAGACATAGCCAATCAGGCACCCAAAGGCAGACTTTTTACTTTCAACCCCTTTTGCCTCAGTTCATGGTTTACAAAAAGGGGATATTATGAAGAAGCTTTTGGAGCGCTATGATGTAATAAGGAGTACAACAGAAATCCTCATGAGAAAATTAAGGATTTTAACTTCCAAGCAGGCCTGGAAAAGTGTTCATGTTGTAACAGCCTAGGAGAACATACTGAAAGGCAAAGCAAAGGTACAATTTGAAGGGCTGCTTGTTAAATAAGCAACTTCTAAGATACTAAAGCAGGGGTCCTAGAGAAAAATTAGTAAATGACCCTGCAGTTACAGACTGTATCCTAATGCACACTTTCCTAGGGACAGATGAAGCACTCAAAGGCAACTAAGTCTGACAATTTCTACTTTTAGAGTTTTACTTTGCTCTGCTGGTCAGAGTGCAGGCAAAAGATTAGCGTGTACCTGCCTATTTATACATACTTCTAGGCTTCCAAGTGGTTCAACCTTAATTACTGCTTATAAAAACAAGTCTGATTTCAGAATTTGAATCAGCATCAGTACCTGGTCATTACTGACCCATGGAAGTGATTTACTTGTGCGTTGTTTGGCATAGATTCTTGAGTAAGGCTATTTTCAATGTTGGTAATACTCAAGCAGTACACTGCTTTTTAATATGCATGTCATTCTCTCTGACTCAAGCTCCTCAGTTCTTGAATACATCCTTGTTAAAGAGAACAGATGGTTTCAGTTTCACTAGATGAACTCTCAAGGGTAACTTCAAATCTGGGCAATACCACTGATTATTTGGTTGAACTGTGACATAGGCCTGAGTGTCTTTGCTATGTTGCTCCAAGCCTGACTGCTTCTCTTACTCTTTCTGTCTTTCTTTAATTCCAGGTGGCCTTTGCAGCTAGAATAAAAGACCAGCAACTTTTTCCAGACCAATCTTTTGTCTCTAATACCCACTTACAATAAGTAGCCAGCTAATTCCAATTCAGTTTTAATAGTCAGGGTATGAGAGGAAAGGATAGCGAGGAAATTAAAGCTCAATGTGATGAACTCAGAATTTCTCAATAGCATCAGGTATTTGGAGATACCTATTCCATTTACAGCCTGCCCATGTGGTGCTCCCTCCTCTGTCAAATTATGCCTTTCAATCAGCAGCAGCGCTAAGTGAAACTGGAGCAGTCCTACCTTTGGAGGCCATGTTGCTATCTAAAATGGGGCTATTTTGCAGGAAAATCCCCAGAAAAAAGAAAATGATCAAGAAGATTAAATGATGCTTTGCTTTTCCAATTAAATTCCTCTTCAAAAGCCCTGTGATGCCTAAGAGTAAGGTCAAAACAAAGTGAGTTTTTAGGACTACATAGCTATTTAGTGGTGCTGAGACCTTTCCCCTCACGTTCCCACTAGGACAGTGACAATGGAGCCAGCAGTATTATCATCCTACATTGCCTGGAAGTGCTTCTGACTTTTTTTTTTCATAATATTCCGGCTGGATTTTTTTCCTATCAAAACTTCATTGACTTACAGTAATCCATTTGCAAATGATAGACTAACCTCATTAATATACAAAGTGTGTTAAAAGGGAGAGCATGAAACAATTACAATGCGCTAGACCTGTTTCCCAAACAGAAATACAGAGTGGGTGAAATCAGTGATCAGCGTGCAGCCCAGCAGCCTGGGCAAGTGCACCTGTGTCTTTTGTATGACATGGGCAGAACACTGGCTGCCATATCTGTTTTCTGAACAAATTTCCCTGGAAATTACTTAGGTAGGCAGAGGTGGAGAAAGATTCTCAGAGATCAAAGAGAGCACTTACTACGAGTGATCAGTTGAAAGGGAGACTGGCTATCAGGTTTTGGTTGAGATGAATGAAAGAGCTCCTTGGGGCAGGAGAGAGATTGCTGACTTTTTTGAGGATGTAACCCCATCTACCTCATACACTACCTCTGGGTGTCCGCATTTCACTGAGCCATGAGATAGATTATGATTTAGTATATTTTTATAAGGGAGCCAGCTCTTTACGGCATTGCGCCAGCTTTCACTTTCATGCAAAGGTCAGGGAGAAGAGCAGCAGGTGACCAAGAACAGGACTAGGAAACATGAGGGGGGAAGATAGGCTGTAGCAGGCTTTAATGACAAGCCGTGCGAGGGGTTATACACTATCAAGGGCAACCTGGAAAGTCTGCAGTCTGCAGTGAACTCTTGCAAGAGTAGCTTGGGGTGGTAGGAGGAAGTGGAACAGTGGTTTAAGATTTCTACTGGATACTTCTGCTGTAACCTGAGTGCTGGTGTAGGGCTTAGCTGTCTTTTTGACTCCAGTGAGGTCTTTTATTCATGACAGAAAACAGATTCAGCTTTAATCTCTCCCTCTGTAGAGGTGCTTGCCATTTTCCCAGTCTTTCACTGGGCCTTGCTGTAAAGCAGTCAGCCTACTGACTGGGATTGCCATTTGCAAATCATCCTTGGAAGAGATGTGGCTGTGTGCCAGCACAGGAGTGAGGTGTCGGCTGATTTAACAATCGAAACCACAAAGAATATGAGAAAGCAGAGTTTTAACTTAGAATAACTCCTCTAAACTGTTAGTAAATATGATCCTGAGCATAACAGCAAAATGCACCAGACAGACCTTTGGCATTATTTTTTGTAGCACTCTATAGTATCAGCCATCCCATTCAGAAAGTCATTTCATTGTGTTAATCAAGAGTACCTCCTCCTTCTGCTGCCCTCCAAACAACTTTACCAAACCAAGTATTGGGTCAGCTCTTTCAATAAAGCACTGCAATGAGAGCTGACGGTCTCTAAATTTGGACCTAGGTATCTGTTTTCCAGGATAGTCTCCTCTCTGTAGGTTTAACCTGTGTTCTCATTCCCAGCAGTTGTACCTTGCCTCTGACTGCATTAAATGTTCTTTGGAGGTTTCTGATTATTTAACCAAACAAACTGGACTAGATTGTGTTAATGGTCTGCTCTCATTATTAAATATTGCATCAATTGTGGTGCTGTTCGTAAATGTTGCAATGAAAGACTTAATGTTGTCCCAGTTAGAAGTCTTAAAGCTGTGGTTCATGGCCACAGTGGGTCTGCATACTCCTTCCCAGGGGCCAAAAAAGATAACTGAGAAAAGCTGCTCTCCTGCCAGTCATCTTTAGTTTTGGGGTGGGGGGAGGGAGTGTTTCATGGCATAAGACATCTAAAAAAAGCTTGAGCTAAGTCACTGATGACAATATTAAGCAGTGTTAGACCCAAAAATTGATTTCCTGGGACACCGCAGGAAAGAGTCTCACTTGCTGATATCTCAGCCTTAGCAACTACCATCTGAGATGTGTCACGAACTAATTCTCAAGCCGTCTAATATGCGCTCTGTTAATTCCATATAATGCAAGCTTTTTAAACAAAATGTCATGTGGTGCTAAGTCAAATGCCTTGGAGAAATCTGAATGTATTATATCAACACAACTGTCATCATCAACCAAACCTATAATCCTGTTTTCAAGAAGAGACGATGGGTTTATTTGACAAAACCTACCTCATATGTTGCCTGGCATTAAGTGTATTTTTAACTTCTAGTTCTTTGTGAATAGACTCCCACAACAACTGTTCCAGTATTTTTGCTGGGATATGTGTCACAATAATTGTTCCCTAGTTCCCTGAGCCATCCCTTTTGCCCTTTTCAAATATTAGGAATGCTTGTAGTTCTCCAGTCCATTGGAATTTCCTCATTTTTTTCCAAGAGTTCGTAAATATTGACAGATCACAGAGCTCCCCAGAGAGTTCCTTTAACTCACATTGGAAATAACTTATCAGATGCAGTTTGCTTTAAAATGTTGAGCATAGGTGTGACTGCTCTGCCCCTTCCTTTCCTGCAACTGTCAGGCCTCTGTTTTGGGACAATGCCAGCTGTGATATGTTTACTTCACATGCAAGATTTAGAAAATTAGGCAGTGGTAATTTGGTGTTTTTCTGTATCACATCTTTACAATGTTATCATCAAATTTAAACATGGGTTTTTACCTAGCCTACTTTTTTGTTTGTTTTTTTCCTGATTTTTGGACTCTTGTAATATACTGTTTAGTTAATTATTAAATATTAATGCTTAATTGATTATTTTCTCTTCCCTTATCATTCTCCTATATTGTTAAGACTGTAAAATGTATTAATGACCATTTGCCTCTATTTTTCCTCCTATTTCTCACACATTAGTTAGATGTTTTATTGCTGTTTTCCTATCTTCTTGTAACCAGGATGAATTCTGGGTCAAATCAGTCCTTTTTTGTGTCTGTACTATGACAGCTTCTTGGCAGCATATTGAGTTGACTGTTCACAAATGATTCTTAGTATTCATTAATGTTTATATGTTTAATGTACATTCTCCTTTTATTTGACTAAGTTGTTTAAACTTGGGAAAGTGGTCTTTTTCAAATTTCAGAAAGACAAGCAAAAAGTACCACTTTCTTTTTCATGAAGAAAATACAAGTTCGGCTGGCTGGTACATCCAAAAGGCCATTTTTTAGGTTTACAATTAACTACTGTTTGTCCATCCTCATTCAATTAATTTCACTGATTCAGTCTTTTGTGTTCAGGCCATCAGGTGTTGAGATACTGTCTGTTAGAGGGAGCTCTCTGGGAGTTTTGATATATTTTTTAAATCATTTAAGTTGACCAGCAAGTATCTCCTAGTTATTTCATCCATAAGTTGTTCTTGTGTTGCTTTCTAACAGACCAGCTATTAAACTGTGATATGTCTAACTAAACATTTCTCATTACTTGGCCTCATACAATATTCATAAATTAATTCACAGATTAATTCCACAGTCTTCAGAGAGCTTGAGTTTTGTTTCCTTACTGTGTTGTTCAGTCGGAGGAGAGGACGTTCGAGACCTTCTTTACTAAAGGAATGAGGCCATCTGGAACAACTGGATGTTCTGGACATAGATTAAAGACTAACTCACTGCAAGAATCAGACAGAGCTCGGAGGAAGTGAACAACTTTAGCTGAGTAAACCACAGGCAAGCAGACAGATCTTATTCTTCTTATGTCATTGCATAGTTTGTAACATATTTGTATACATAATACCTCTTCTGGAATTTTCACATTAAAGTGTAAGCTGAGGGAAGCTGACAGCTGAAAAATTAACTGATATGCCACAGCTATGTCATTTCTAGGAATTCAGCTATCTGAGGGACAGGAAAATAAGAAACCAAATGATTTTAAGAAAAACTGATAATAAATAAATTAAGCTCATAGGCTTACATACTGAGTGACCTGACAAAAATGAGTGAGCCAAGCCGGCAGGAACTCTGGATTTCTATAGGGGATCTACAGAGCCTTTGGAATTACTGTGTAGCAAAATGAATTAATTTCCATGAAAACTGTTTTTAGAATATTAGTATAATTGGAATGACACTGCTATATCAGTATTTTATTTTGCATTTTATGCTGTAGAAACAGCAATGTATTTGTCCTACCTGTTATAATAGGAGGTCCATAAAGTAGACACAAATTCTGTGATGCAAACACAAAACTCTGCAAAAAATTAATAAGAAGTAGTTCTCAAGCTGAAAGGTGAACACACCATCAAGCCAATTCTCATCAGCTTTGGTGTAACTCCTAGTGTACTTGTCACCTCCCTCAAAGACAAAGACAGATCGCTGATAAGTATTCTAGCTTTTGTACCATACAGCGGTAGGAAGTAGATCCTAAGAGCTTTCAGAAATCTCCACATGACACTGACTTGTATTGTGTAAAGTCTTCCCTCCATTCCATGTCCTTCCTTATCTCTTTCTTCCTCCCTTCCCTCAACTAACTTCATCCTGGATGTAAAGAATTTCTTGCTGAAATATTCCTCAAAGTCTACCTTTCTTTAATTTGTATATGAAAATCTGCATTTTTCTTTATTTTGTTTATAAGATAGATATATCTGTTAGAGAACTAAGTACCATATGTTTCCAAGAGAGAAAGAGAGAGAGAAAGGAAGAAAGAAAGAAGAAAAAGGTTTAAGACCTTCCAGCCAATGGGAAGATGACTTAGAAAAAGCGTCCTGGGATTCTGTTTGGTCAATAAAACCTTAACAAGTGACAAGTGGTAGAAAGAGTGCATACTGTTTCCTACACCACACAGGATTTGCTTGGAAGTTAAGCTGGGCAGATTCAGCACAGGGGTGGTTTGCTGATGCTCTTATTTAGTGGAACTGCAGAAACGCATTGCAGGAAGGTCTGACTGTACAGAAGAGTAAGAAATCTATTTCAGAGAGTGTTGGTAACACTGAATATAGATGTTATAATTACAAAATACCCAATATTGAAACAATAAAAACCATATTCACATCTGGCACAGAATATCAGTAACTGAAATGGATTCTTGGGAAAGTATAATAACAACAGCAATAATAATACTCATCATAGAAATGTATATAGCACAAAATGAAATAACAGCCTGATGGTGTAAATATGGTGAATTTTCTCATTAATATCAATACTTGCTGGCACCTTTCCCTATCTGATTGTATATAGCTTTGGGGTTATTTTTTTTCCTTTCCTTCTTTCTCTTTTCTCTTTGTGTTGCTTTAAAGAAAAGACAAAAGAATCTCATCATTCAGACACTAGGGAGTCAATTAAAAGCCAAATGGACATGCTTTGCTGGTTTTATGAGTGGCTGCCTTCTGGGTCCAGTGCTCCTAACTTTTCATCCTACACAAAGTCTGAGTAGTGCCTGAGGAAGGGGTGCTGAATCTGTTCACCAGCCTCCGGGCCGGGTGTCAGGGAGGAAGATAGCTGCTAAATCATCCGTGGCCTCCCTCATCCCTGTGTGCTGGCCAGGTAATTGCGGAGTTGGCATTGCATTTTCAACAGCATAAGTGACTTTTAATGACCTTATAATGACCTTAACTTATAATGACCTTAATTCCTTCTTCAACCACAGTCAAAGGGGATCTGTCACCTCAGTGCCGGAATTTCAAAATTTTGAAAATTTTACCCCAGAAACACCCCTGCTCAGTGTAGGGCAGAGAGTTTGCCCTGCTACCTTCAGGGGATGAGGTGTCTCCCATGGGAGCTCCAGTCCTGTGTGATGCATGGGGCTCTACCACAGCCTAGGTGCTTCTCTTCTGAGGCTGATGAAAGTCCTTTCACCTCTGAACTGGATAATACTGGTGCCATTATGTAGAGATGTCGGGTGTGGCTTGTGGAAATTAAAAGCTACCTGAATCTTTTGCAAGCCCTATTTAAACACAGTAGTTTTGTTAAATACAAGGACTTGGTGCCTTAAACGGAAGGACACCATACGTGCACTCCTGGCTTCCTCCATTCTGTTGTATCAAACTTAAATGTTTCTTCTTCACAGTCAGTCTTCATGTTCAACACCCCTTGAGAGCAGCACCAGGTTGTCAGGGCCCTGAGGGCACCCCCAGCCCTAACTGTCCCTGGGCAGCCCCCTGAGGCTCCCCCCACTGCCCAGAGCCCAGGGCCCCACTTCAGCCCCGGGGCCATCAGCCTCTGCCCCAGCAAGGCTGCAGCAGGTCCGGGCTCCAGCTCCTCACAGCCCTGCCCTGCCCAGCCATGGCCCACACCCAGCTGGCCCCACCTGCAGGCCCATGTCCCAGCCTGGTCTTGGGCTGTCCCCAGGGAGGTGCCTCAGGCTGGGGCTGCCTTGGTGCCCACAGCTGCCCTGCTCCCGGTGGAGCAGTGGGATAAGCCCTGGCTGCCAGGCCCTGCCCTGCTAAAGCTGGGAAGACCTTGCAGTCCTGGATCCTGGCCCCAGGTAGCCCCCAGCCCCTGTGGTACCCTGACACAGCTTCTGTTAAGAGAGAGGGGTCAGATGCCATCTCCACTGGATCGTGATCTCTGCATCCATTCGCACACATATCAGGTTTTCTAGCAAGTGCATCACTCCTCCTCCCGCATGCCTGCAGCGCAAGGGTGGGATTCTCCACACCCACCCTCAGATATCCTCTGCCAGGAAAACTTTGACAATAATAAAGCTGTTGATATACCCAAGATCACCACTTACCCTCTTGACTGATGCTTCTTTTTACTTATATTCTCATTTCTGTCCACACCCCGCTCTCTTACCTTACTGTCGGTGTTAGTAGACATGTATGTCTGGTACACCTCCAGGACAGGGGCCATCTTCACCCCACATCTCTGTAGCAGCTAACATAGCAGAATTCTTGTCGTTGGTGAGGACTTCTTTGAGAGATAGTTATACAAATAAAATAGAAAGGTATGTTGTATGTAAAAGAGAAAAAGCATACAAGACTTAAAGCTACCAACACCTGAAAATTTTACCCCAACAATTCTGCATGTTGTAGTATGAAGACATAGCAACAACCCCACCTCTGCTGCATGCAGAAGTGAGCATTTCCTCCTGTGTGCTTCATACGCCATGCATTGTCCTGCTCTATGTAAGAAATACCAAAAGTAGTATAAAGAAGTAAGTATAAATTATATAAATTGGCTAGCTGTCAAGTTTACTGTACCTTGGCACTCCATAGCAGACTGTAGCAAGATGAGATCCCCTAGACAAGCAAGCATGAAGTGTTATTTGAATAATTCTGAAATGATCATGAAAAATGCTTAGTTAGCCTTTCCCATATCAATACTTGGCAGTCTACAAACATCATTAACATCATTTCCCCTTAAAATTGAACTAGCTGTCAGTTTTTTTAATGGATATATTGTCTGTCTGAACTAGGAAAAGGGATTGATTTGCAATTATTTATTTCAGATCTTGGGTAGTTTGATACACAATTTGATATTCTTTCAGTGATTGAATTATTTGTCTGATATGTTACAGATAAATTCAAAATGATGCAGAATCAGGAAATAACTGCTTTTAACCAGATTGTTCTTGGACGAACCCACATGTGCCCAGAGAATTCCAGAAATGACAATTCTCTCTAGGCATATCTCAAAACGCGGAATGAAAGCAGTATGTATCTGGACTTGTTGAGTGTATGACAATAGATTTTCGGCACGGATGAATTAACTGCACACATATCCAGGAGTTCTTTCCCATGCTGCCCTTGTTCAGGTAGTTCTTTTAAAATGATGTCTTTTATGACAACAAATTCAATGAAATAAATATTTATGAAATCAAAAGAAGTTTCAGTTTCCATACCAACAGAATTGTAGCTCCTGTGAGTTGTTATGTGGAAAACACTACAATGGGCTTACTCATGAGGTAGAACAAGACAAGGAACAAAACTAAGAGACTTTCTCTACAGGAGACTCTAGAACAGGCAGGGATGGTGGGTCCAGCCCCAGCAGAACTTTAAAAACGCTCTAAAACATTTGTTTGTCATCCTGTCTTAATGATCATGTACAATGGTAGCACAAAGCAATGAGTCATACAAACTTGTTACAGCATGTAACAGCCTGTTACAATATGTGAAAGTTATGGTAGTTTTTCTAAGGCCTAAAAGTGTTACCAAATTCCCAAGCATTCCTGGGTCTGCACAGGTGTCCTGAACCAGGACTTGCCTGGCCACCCCAAATCTGCCAGAAATGGCAGGTGACAACCCAGGCTGGGCACAAAAAGGGACGTGCAGTAGAAATTATAAGATATTATACAAGGGTACAGAAGCTTTTCCTGTTTTTCAGTGTGTTACAGCTTAATATTGTCCGCTTTCAGTAGTTACTTGAAAATGAGTAACCTACATTGTTCTTGTTTGGTATAGAACTCTTCTCTTAAACTTTCACTACTTTGTACAGAAAAACACACACACATAAACATGCACATGTGCCTATTGAAAAACTTGCTTTTGAGATTCCTCTCTACTAAATAGCACTAGATCTAGTACTGCTCAGGAGACTTGAAATTTTAAGCAGAGTCCAAGACTCCAGTCATTAAGTGCATTAGTAAATAAAATACTGTATTCGTTGGGGTGAGCTTTATCACTTTTGCACAGAGCATGCCTTAACATCAGGCACGAAAGCCTCCTTGTGAAGGAAAATGATTTAAAACCCAAGTATAATATGAGAATAAGTGCAGAGATATAATCATCGCATATCTCAGTTTATGTGGAGCTTACCAGTAAAAGTGCTTTCAGACCACATTAAAAAATAAAAGAGAAAGAAGCAAGGTAAAACCTCTTGCTTTTAATGAACTAATTGCAGATACTCAAATTAATCTCATCAGCATGCAAACAAGCAGAGATGGAGATTTCAATTACCTAATAGTATATTGGAACTATCTTAAAAAGCTGCTGTGTCTTTACGCCCTCAGAAGTGAAATCTTGGCTGAAGTTGCTTTGCATTTAATAGCATGCCTGAACTTCAAGCCCATTACATCTGACAACAGATGTGAATTTATTAGCCCCACTGAGGTAAGCTATATTTACAGAGGATTTACAGAGCTAGTTTCACGGAGTTAGGAAGTGGTAGAGCAAGAAAATCCAGTCGTATAAAACCTGCTAATGTCTGAACAGAGGAGAAAATACAAAGCCCTGATACGAAGTACTGAAGTTCTATCAGTGTGGTAAAAGTGATGTTCCTCACTAGCATCCAACAGACGTTTTCTAAAGTAATAATCACTTGAAGTTCACATATGACTCCATATACAAACACACTTCCAAGTCATGCAGTTGCTATGATAATTCTGAAGAGCACTAATAATGCTTCAATCTTTCAAGATAACCTAAATAATAAGCCTAATAATCATCAAGAAGCAACTAGTACTGCCATCACAAAGCCTTGAGCATATGATCAAAAGCTTGAAAATCATAGCAATCATTGCTGCCTTAGTGTGGATGAGAATATATGAACCGGAACTATTTACTGCACAAGTTGGGAAATACTTTTCTGGCAGAAATGAAGGAACTTCATCTTATGGGCCCAAAACTGCATTACAGTAGGACTGTCAGACCCAGTCAGCATGGGTTTATGAAAGGCAGGTCCTGCTTGACTCATCTGTTTTCCTTCTAGGAGAAGATAACCCACTTAGTGAACAAGGGAAAGGCTGTGGATGTTGTTTACTTGGAATTTAGCAAGGCATTTGACACCATTTCCCACAGCATTCTCCTGGAGAAACTGGCTGTTCACGGCTTAGACGGATGTACTATTTGCTGGGGAAAAACTGGCTGGATGGCCAGGCCCAAAGGGCCGTTGTGAGTGGAGTTAAATCTGATTTGCAGCTGGTCGTAAGTGGTGTTCCCCAGGGGTCAGTACTGGGGCCAGTTTTGTTTAATATTTTTATCAATGATCTTGATAAGGGATCAAGTGCCCTCTCTGTAAGTTTGCAGACAGCACCAAGTTGAGTGGGATTATTGATCCGCTTGACGGTAGGAAGGTTTTGCAGAGGGATCTGGATAGGCTGGATCCATGGGCCATATCCAACTGTATCAGCATTCAACAAGGCTAAATGCTGGGTGCTGCACTTGAGTCATAACAACCCCATGCAGCGGAATAGGCTTGGGGGACAGTGGCTGGGAAGTTGCCCAGCAGAAAAGGACCTGGGTGTGCTGGTCGACAGCCGGCTGAACGTGAGCCAGCAGTGTGCCAAGGTGTCCAAGAAGGCCAATGGCATCCTGGTCTGCATCAGATGTAGCGTAGCCAGCAGTGCTAGGGAAGTGATTGTCCCTCTGTACTTAGCACTGTTGAGTCCGCATCTTGAATATTGTGCTCAGTTTTGGGCCCCTCACTACCAGAAAGTTACAGAGTTGCTGGAATGCGTTCAGAGAAGAGCAACAAAGCTGCTGAAGGTGCTAGAAAACAAGATATATAAGGAGTGGCTGAGGGAACTGGAGCTGTTTAGTCTGGAGAAAAGGAGGCTGAGGGGAGACCTCATCGGTCTCTACAACTGCCTGAAAGGGGGCTGTAGCAAGGTGGGTGTCAGTCTCTTTTCTCAGGTGACAAGTGATAGGATGCAAGGAAACAGCCTCAAGTTGCACCAGGGGAGATTTAGTTTGGATATCAGGAAGAGTTTCTCCATAGAAGGGGTGGTTAGGCATTGAAACAGGCTGCCCGGGTAAGTGGTGGAGTCCCCATCCCTGGAGGTATTTAAGAGACATGGGTGTGGTGCATAGAGACATGGTTTGTTGGTGGCCTTGGTAGTTAGCTGGATGGTTGGACTTGATGATCTTAAAGGTCTTTTCCAACCTAAAAGATTCTATGATTCCATGATTCTATGTGAATATAAAGGGGAAGATCAAACTGGTCTGTCTAAATAAGGCAAAATAAAACTTTGTAAGCATTACTTCTAGGAGCTGTTGGGACTGCAGCATGAAATCCAGCATACAGAATTCTCAGGAGCAAAGAGGTAAAAAAAGTCCTTGATTTTGTTGTGGTGATAAGAGATAATTGTTCTTATCAAAGTGGGATACAGTATGGTGTATCTCTACATTTTTTTTGCAATTAACTGATTTACACAATGCAAATGTTCTTTTGGCCCTCTTCTACAAAGAGAAAGCTATGTGAAAATAGCAGAAAACAGCCACAGAGAGGTGATCAAGGCTTTATGAATTGTTTCTGAAAAGTTAACTCTACATCAAGGACTGTAAATGTGGAATCAACAAGTTGACGTAAATAACAGCAATTGTACTTCACAGATTTGGGGGTTGAGTTACAATTTGCAAAAGTTTCTGACGTTTTTGTCATTTTCAGTATATGATTTTAAGCAGATGAAATAGATGTGATATATAGCTTGAACACAATAGAAGAAAGACATTTCATTACTTGGAGGTGATGTTCCTACATTTCACGTGTTGTTTCCTACCATTTCACATTTATTTTCACTTTGTGTGATTACACATGAAGAAATGATATCACATTGTTCAAGAACATTTTTTTTTGTTTGCAAGTATTGTAGGGTATGCTTGGCAATGAGAAAGCTATTGATATAAAAAAGCATCATCCCAGGTGTAACGGGGTAATTCTAGATACATTCTCCAAGAGCACAAAATCTTGATTGGATTTTATCTTTGATTAACTTGATTTTCTGAGACAGAATTTAATTTAATTCCCTGTAAAGTTTTCACAAATGCACTAGACAGGAAATTCCAAGCTTCCCAGGACGCTTTTATAAAATATATGTGCAAAATATGAAAGCGTGAAGTTGTAGACATGCCTTTCAAACTGAGTAACTAAATGCAGTTGTAAGCTAGCTATGCAAGATTTCCAGTCGCTTTCATATGTGCCTTTGCTAGGACATGTCAAGATCTGCCCCTTAAGTCTATAATTTATTCACCTGTTCATTTAGCTATTATAAATATTATATGCTTGTTTATATCTTATATTTCCTATAACCATTCTCTTTTACTGCCTTGTATTAAGCAATTTTAATTTTTTTGAAATTCCCTAAGGAAGAACAATGATAGTGTTCAGATACGTTCAGGAACACTAGTGGGTTTGGGGGTCTCCATTTCCCCCTTTTTACTGCTTAATATATGAAAACAAAATCTCTATAATCCAAATTATTATTTTTTCAGATCATTTAGCACTCCTCACACTCCTTATAGTTTTTTCCCCCTCTTTTTCTCTGTCTGACCTGTCCCATGCTCATTACATAGATGGATAAATGAAAGCAAAAAGCTTTAAAAACTATTACATCTCCATGGCGATTAAAAAAAAAAAAGTCTCATTCATGCTCCAAAATTCCCAGGTAAATGTTTTTAACTCTTTTTGTAGTGTGGATTTCAGTCAGGATTGTGTGTGTGTATGTTTTCCTGACACAACTCTGACTTTCTTACTGCTATAATATTTAATACCGTAGTTTCAAACTGTATTACACACAAACGTAATATTTGTTAATACACATAAAGTAGATCTAATGATCTTGCATTTTTCCCAAAGACTTTCATGGAAAAAAATCTTCAGCTGCTTTGTAGACTGATAGCACAGAAGACTGAAATGGTCTTTTTCCTTAGAAGAAGAGAAGACCTGAGGTAGCAGCAAACACAATTTCTGCCCAGCATCTGTCAGCTAAGACAGTATGACCTGGGAGGAAAAATCAGGAAGAGGATGGAGTTTGACTTTCTCTACCTGTGTTCTGTGTTCTCCATCAGCATTGTGAAAAAGGACCCCAATGCTCTAATCTGACAGGTTGCTTTTTTTTTTTTTTTTGGCTTATGTTTTATTAATGAGAGTCTGCCCATATAAGAGTAGACTGCAGATCCAAAACAGAGAGCAAACGGCCCAGTGTGGGGGGTGGGATGCTGGGTACTCATATAACATGGACTCTTCAGGCTGGTAATTGAAAATGAAATTCAAATTCTGAATTGTAAAATTCAAAACCCTTTAGGGTGGGATCTGGGAGCAGAAAATAACTAAAAATTAGTCCCGATCTAATCATTTCTGCTGTCATATTTTCCCTACGATTTCCAGGGAAAATATAGCACTAAACATCACATCTACATCACGAAAGAGAGAGACTGAGAAGACAGAATTTGTTAGTGTGAAACACACAGTAGAGGTGACCAGTCCACTTTAATCCAGAGAACTCTATCTAATCTGTCATCAGTGAATTGGTTATGACACATTATATAAGAGCCGAAACCCCACAATGTTCCTTTGGTTAACACACTAAATAAGCTTGTCCTTTCTTGAGGAAACCTGATTGCTAAAAACCCTCATCGGTTATGCATTCCACAGATAAGGAAGGCTGTCACACAGTTCTTCATCACTGACTGTCACTTCACTCAATGTATATTTGCATCTCAATCCTGACTTGATGTTTTAAAGTTTGCAAGGAGAATGGGCAGAGGTCAAAGAGATACACTATTCAGATACTTGCAAGGTTATCGCATGATCAAAAGAGAGGACTTTCCATATTCCTAACAATTTTTTATGTTGACCTTTTAATAAAGTTTTGCACATTCTAGGAGTAAAAGTTAAGCTAAAGCTTGTGGTCCAAATAAATAAGAGGTTAATTTAAATGCGTATGAATGTATATGCATACATATATATGTAACTTGCTTTCTGATTTCTTGAAGGGCTTAATTCTGCTACAATCTGAACATCATTGCTAAATTTAGATTATTTTTAAAAGAATATATTCAGGTTTAGGAACACTTTAAAATGCCTACGCTAAAGTTTTAGATCTTTAGTAGTGATCCACTTTGGTTTATCTGCTTGTCAGGATTTAATTTCCATTTTAGCCAAATGAAAGACAAGCCAAGTTTCTGTTATAAGAATGTGAATGAATAGGTGAATTGCAAGGGAATGAATGGGTGAGTGCACATATATTCAACATACCACAATAAAAGCAGAAATTTAATTCAGGGCAAAGATTCCCGAAGCATGCAGTTGAAGGCTGGAGCACCCAAATGCCAACTGCTAGACACAAATATATGTGGGAGCTGCCAGTGCATGCTCTGATAGTGATACAGAATCAAATGAAGGATGGAGCTCCTGGTGTGGAGGACCGCTTTCTGTAGTTATGAAAATGAAACCTCAGTTAGAAATATATGGGATAGATTTAAATTAATAGAAAGTTCATTCTAAGAACAGGGATACCATGTTTCACGATGTGAGTTTTTTCAAGTAAGTGGCCAAAGTCATGCATCAGTAATCCATTAAAGAAACCAAGCACAGAGAGGACGTGCATTAGGTAAATTGGCATGGTCTGAATCCTGTAAGCCATGGATGCTGATAGCACTGTGAGTGTGACTTCAAGTAGCATTTCTAGGACCAAGTGAACACCTGGCATCAGTGCAAGGGTATATGTCTGTCAAGGGCTTAGAAGAGGAATAGTAACTTAATTTAGCTGGTTGAAACTGTGCAAATACCGCTGTATATTGTAAGATAGCCC
Source organism: Chauna torquata (assembly GCA_013399475.1). Lineage (NCBI taxonomy): Eukaryota > Metazoa > Chordata > Aves > Anseriformes > Anhimidae > Chauna > Chauna torquata. The sequence continues at coordinate 51,389 of VXAL01003289.1, read as the reverse complement.
ACTTGTAACCTAATAATAATGGGCAATTTTTGCAAGGAGTCTGCTATATACTGATTGGTCTTCAAGAGCTGTTCAGTGTAATGGCAGCATGTGGGCTATATGTTAAGTGCAGAGACAGCACTTCCCATTTTCTACCAGTTCTGTTGTAAATGAAGTAAGTGCACTAATAGTAGATTAACTACTTAGACATACACTTTAAGCTCAGGAAATCTTTCAAAATGTGTTCAGCACAGTTAGCAATTGCGTTTTGAAAAGTTAGTTCGGTGTCACACACTAAGTTGTCAAGTGTTTATTGTGTATCTATTAGCTGGTTTTGAGTTGCTCCAACAGGGCACTTTCCATACTGGTATGTGCAGCTGCTCAAGTGCAGAGCATTCAACAGATGCAGTCTTTCCAGCCCCACTCTTTCTCTAGGCATGGCTATCTCTCTAGCTCCACTCTCACATGTGCCCTGGAAAAATTTTTGAAAGTTGAAATAGAGAAAACTAACATGTTTTCAGGACAGAAAACTTGTTAAGATGCCTGCTGGCCATCAGTCCCCAAGCTAGTTCAACAGGAAAACCTATTTCTTGGAATGGCACGTATCCGTTCATAGCAGAAGTTCAGCTCTCTGATATAAAGCCAGCTAAGGTAGGCATGAAAAATGGGATGTGTGTAGAAAGGCAGTCTTCTTCATGTCCAAGATCTGTCATTACTGTTATCTGTCATTAAGTGCTATCAGCCTGCTCAGATATTCCTGGGCTTTCTGACAATTATCGTTGCAAACAGAACAACTGTACAACCTCATGTGGCATGCCAGAACATTCCTATACCAACTCCCAGTCATCACAGTCAGCCGGGGCAGGGTAGCCTCATATTCCAGGCTTGGATTTGTTGGGCAAATGGGAGCAGTACAAGAGCAACAGAGACCTGAATGCTGATCCTAACTGATGAAATGAACACCACCTGCAGGTCCCTCCCATGCCTGACTGATCTGTTCTGAATACATTACAGTTATCTCACCTACAAATCACTCTTAAATTCATACCACCAGAAAACCCCGATACAACTCACTAATAAAAATGACAGCCACCTTAATGCCAACAGTCAGAATGTACCAAATTCAAAAGTCAGCTTGAAAAAAACAGGGAAGAATAAGCACATTACTGAACTGCCACCATTCAATAGACCTTTGTCCTGGTTTTGGGACAGAGTTAATTTTCTTCATAGTGGCTGGTATGGTGCCATGTTTTGGACTTAGGAGGAGAATAATGTTGATAACACACTGATGTTTTGGTTGTTGCTGAACAGCACGGAGTCAAGGACTTTTCACCTTCTCACACTTGTGTGCTGGGGTGCACAAGAAGACGGGAGGGGACAGAACCAGGACAGCTGACCCAAACTGACCAAAAGGACATCCCATACTGTATGACGTCGTGCTGAACAATAAAACTGAGGAGAGTTGGCTGGGGGGACTGCAGTTGCTCAGGGGCTGGCTAGACCTAGGTCGGCTGGTGGTGAGCAATTGCATTGTGCGTCACTTGCTTTGTGTATTCTTTTTTGTCCCTCCCTTTTCTTTCCTATTAAACTGTCTTTATCTCAACCCACAAGTTTTACTCCCCCCCTCAAGTTCCCTCCCCTATCCCATTGCAAGGGGAGCGAGCGAATGGCTGTGTGGTGCTTAGCTGCCTGCCAGGTTAAACCACAACAGCACTTCATAAGCAATGCAAGGATATGCTGAAATCAGATTATCCCAAGCCCTTGGAAGGAGGTGCTAGATAAAAAGGAGTTAAAACTACTTGTGACTGTGGGGGAAGTAATTTTTCTGAGTCAATCTCCTGCATTGAGTGATGCTGAGCAGGGAGCATTCAATGCCTCTCTTTGATGACAGTAGCACAGATGAGAAGATGGTGTCCAGGTCATGTGGAAGTGATGGGGTCTGGTTCTTCTGAGTCTCCTTGTGAGTGAATATGGATGATGGCAGAGTGCTTGGTCTCTGCCTTGTCCTACTATCTTCTTGTCCATCCCTCCGCTTCTACTCGCCAACTGTTGGCCAGCTGCCCTTTCTGACACCTCTGCTTTTTTTCTGTCTTCCCTAGCTCTGACAAATCGGTAGGTTACTTCTCCTTTTTATGGATCTTGTCAGACTTGCAGAGAAATGAGTATTCTAGCATTTTAACAATATCCTGGTGGCAGGGCAGGAGAGGATGCTGGAGCATTCAGTTGTTGAACTGAGCAGAGGGAATGGAGATGGGTGCTAGGCACTGGCTGCAGGGTGAGGTTTCTCTAACAACATACCATTTTTTTGTGTGTGCATTGACAGGAATCTGGAAATTTCATATTCACCATCCAGTTCAGCTTCCTTGAAAGCCTACGTCCTATTCATTTACTCGAAACAAAACATCCATACAAATAGATGAAATTTTGTGGTGTTATGTAATTACAAAGCTAAACCTGGAAAGTTTATCCATACTCTGCCCCAGAACATAAAGTTTATGCTGACATAGTACCACTGCTTTCCATGCACTTGTTCATGATTTACACGGAATTAGAGAAAAATCAGATACTTCTACCACGTCACACCAAAGACCAGTTTCAGCCCTTGATTAAAAATATTATGAGTGTCTTGATTACAGTTGATAGCATTCATTTCACTCTAAATATGTGTTTTCACCATCTTCCAGAGCTCTCTTGCTAAGTAAGCATTCTGTTTTGCTGAGTAGAGGCTATTAGGTATTATAGAAAGTTATGGCATTTATAGTTCCACTCCAATTATAAAACACTATTTACTTTCAAATTTCCCTTCTTCCTTCCCTCTCCTCTCCAGTATACACAGCTATGAGCTGAATAGTCTCTGTATCTCTTGCATGTATGGCATCAATCAGCACTTGTAAAGGATAGTGTATCCTTGGCTCTACTTGATTGAGATCTGCAGTTTCACATTTACATAATTAATATACACATCCATATTTAATCTGTGCAGATGAAGACAAAGTCATGACTGCTTAAATACCACAGAGGTTGGCAAGTTTCCAATATTGGCAAAAAGCTGAACTCTCATGCTTTCCTCTGGGTGGAATTGCAACTGTTTAGCCTGTGCTACGACATATGTACTGAGCCTCTACTTTTCAGATGGGATAGAGGGAGACAGAGTAGTAAGACCACCCTCTGATACTCCCTGACACACTCCCATAGTGTCCTAATTACTGGAATAAGCATTTGTTTCACTTTCTTCCTCCTCTCACCTGCATTTCTACTTAAACGGAAGCAAAAACTGTTGGTTCTGGTTGAGCCAGTTGGAGCTGGTATCATCAAGGCCCTTTTAGAGTTCCATATTGATTAGTTCAGGCAGACTCTAACATAGCAGAAATTGCTGGCATAAAGTGAAGGCATCACTGTGATATTCTTTTGCTCCTGCGACAGGAACCAGGAGAAGCTGAGTCCTGGCTATTTACGAATTTGCATTACACAGTGGTGTGTTCTCAAGAGGTCCAAATACAGAGCATGGACTCCCCACTCCTTCTTCTTAACTTTGTGTATCTGACAGAGGTGCCTTCCTTCGTCTCAGAGCATCCCCAGATCCTCCATATGAGTCAGCAGGCTCCCACTTCAGTGAAATGTCTTAAAGTGAGGCAAATTGAGACCTAACACAGGAACAGGTCTGGCCAGAAAAGAAGAATTCTCTTTTGTGAAATAAAAGAAAACCTTGACCCATATATATATATATATGTATTTTGTTTGAAGCAAGTATAAGGTCTTCTGACATTTTTTAATTAGAAGTGGACAAGTGGCTGCCAATGGCAGAATAGTCTGGTGTGACTGGGGAATTCATACAAGCAACAGAAGACCTTGGTGTCCTGCCTTCCCCGGCATCCCAGTGGAGATTTGGATCACCAGAAGCAGCTATAAGTAATCACTTTGTTAATTTTGTACCAGACGCGGTCCCGAGAGAAACCCTGTGTTTGCCAGCAGCCATGGACTCAATAGAAAGTAAGTATGATCAATATATGAAATATAACATTGTACAATATTTAATAAGGAACACTTTTGAATGGACTAGGAGCAAAGTTAATAGGCTGAGTAAGAATGAACAAGGCCTACTTTTTAAATATATTACATCTAGGTACCAGAAAGATCCAGCTAACATGCAGAAGAGCATTTACATAGTTCATATTCCCCTTGGCTGTATAGGAGAAATAACTGTTTAGTGACATCACAGCTGGAAAAGAGCCATAAAAATGCATCCTAACAAACCTAACTTCCTGAAAAACCAAAAGAAGTGGGAGGGAGCATTTCTGCAAAACTTCAGCCAATCAGTAACACAATTGATTCAGGATTTAAACTTATCATTGCCAAGGATTAGGGCTGCAGAGCAAAATCACCCAAAGTCAACTCAAATCAAGAAACTCAATTCAAAGGGGTGGAGCATGCCCACCAGAAAGTACATTCTTAGCAGAATAATCATGTTCAAGCTGAGACAACAGCTCTTCTCTATTGTTACTTTAATGGCAATAGTATCAAGGAATGGAGTGGTCTAAGATTCTTCCTTTAAGGTAGGCTAAGTATAACACTTTCATTTCAATTCTAATTATTTCCTCCTTAAAAGATGTAATTGTATTTTTAATGAATGCAGACTGGAACACAATTAGTAGTTTCAGCAATCTGGAATAGTCAAAAGCATTATTTTCCCTCCTAAAGGCAACATCAGAGCTGGCATCAGAACTGGCTTTTTCACCCTAGAGGAAGAGACTCTTTGGAGGAGTTTGGTGTTCTCTGCAGGAGAGATGATACCAGGGGGTAGGACAGGATCTCTGTCCTGCTGCTCGGAACAGATGAACCATATTTTGCTCCCCCGGATGGTAAGGCAGAAGAGCCAGGAAGAAGCTGTTCCCTGTTCTCTGGCAGTCTTAAAACCACAAACATCTTTCTTTAGTTACAGTACCAATATTTTGCATGTATTTCTCAATACTTGTATTTCATTCACAATAACAAAGAAAACTGTTCTTGGAAATCTGATTTTAAGTATATTTCTTAATCCAGTAAGACATAATGGGACGATTTAAGCATATATATGATATAAAATTCAAAGGCAAATGAGAGTTTCCTAACGTCCTCTCAGATCAAATATGTTGAAATCTCTGGCCTTCTACAATCCATTTCTTTCTGTTCAGCCCTCTTCTAATGGTGATGCTGAATGACATATAGGAAAGTAAAAGGGCTGCTTGCTCGATAATAGAATACCTTCTTCTCAGAATCAACCAGAAGTGGAAGAGTTCTAACCGAGGGATGAGGGCAATTGGATAAATTCACCCTTAACACCCCTCTCCCCCATGACAATTGGCAACATGAATTAAAATTTCATTTCCACTCAGCTGGGAGCCTGGGCCATGACCTGGCAAGCTCAATAGGGCTTTATCTAGTCAGCAGTTAGGTAAAAGAGACTGAAGAAGAACAATGAAGAAGCATAGGAAAAGGTATTAACAAGTCAGTGCCTACAATTCTTTAACTCAGCACTGAATATTCAATACCTGAGATAACGAGATACCACTCTATGCTAAAAGTAGTTGAGGGTCTGCCATGCAATGGGAGATATTTAGTAGTTTAAGTGCTAGCTATAATTTTACTTCATTATTCAGATTGCAAGGTCTTTGAGTCAGAGAACATGTCTATCTGCATTCTGAAACAGTGTGTGTGTTTATGGTGCTATCTAGGTGCCTCAATGTAATGATAATGTCAAGTTGTATTTCTATTGAGCTTTTAACTTGGTTGAGGATCAGGTCACCTGAGTACACAAGGTACCAAAATACAGCTCTACCATGACCTCTCCAGGCTGAAGGATGCAGTTTCTTTCATCTGTACCTTCTCACCAATACATAGTTCAAAATGAAGTTGCATTGACAAGTGACTTTGCTCTGAAAAATGACTTTGCAGAAGTGGCTCCTTGGGGTTTGATGTTAATTCTACCTCAGTGGATACCCTTTCAGATTTCTCAGTGCATAACTCAGAAAAAAATAGTTGTAATTGTAACTACTGTAACTGCAGACTTTCCTGGTAACTTACCTGCAATTCTCAGGACACGCTTTGTCATCTTCTATTCTAGATACATGGCACCATTATCCATAGAAATCAGATGAAAGACACAGGAAAAATAAGGTTAGTGCAGAAGCAGACCTGACCTTAAGTGAAGAGTTTGTCTGACTCGTGCAGTGGAAGTGGACAAGGTATTCACACAGGCTAATATTAGGCATCTAATTTAAGTGTCTCAATTAGAAGTCAGGGGCCTTTAGAGGTCTCCAATAGCAGCACCCAAGGCAGGAGTCCACCTCTCTGCCTGGCCAGGCAATCTATCCAAACAGCATTGAGTAAAAGGATCAGTTTTGTCGTGATTAGTGTTACACAACATGCAACAATTGCACCTTGAACAATTAGGACAGTAGACACAAACTCATGGAGACAGGTCAGAAGGTGAGTGCACAGGTAAAGGAGACCCTAGTCTGCTCATGGACTGTACCTGCCTGTTAACTAATGTTCTGCTCATTAGTTCTTACATGGAGAAGAGGTAACTTTCCATATTTTGGATATTAAGGAGCAGGGAATGGCTTCACAGCTTCACCTTATAGTCACCCCAGTTTAGTACTGTCCCATCAAGAAAGACAGATTTAGAAATCAGTATAGCTCAGTGATTTTCAGTGCATGGTCTGTAGAAAGACATGAAGGTTCAAGAGGTCCACAGAAAATAAGTAAAATGAGGACATTGTCAATGGATTTATGATCACTATAGAAGAGCCTGGACACCCCAGGGGAGTGTTTTAGAGTTCAGTACCTAAAAATAAATAAATATTGGAAACCAATGTCCCAGCAAAGCGGAAACAAACTGGGCAAGAACAGTTCTGCCAGTGCCTTTTATTAGTAATAAAGTTACTGCAGGAAAAGTGGGATTTATGTTTGAGGACTGTATTTCACAAAACTCAATTTACTTTATCACAAAGCCTCTTAGGTTTCTTTTTGTCTCTTACAGGACTTAATTATTCCTAGGTGAAACAATGGCTCCACAAAAATTAATGAGGGTTTCAACTTCTGTGCAGTGACAATTCATTTTTAGTGTTTCTGCCTTCTTGTTGCCACAGATTAAGCTTCCTTTGCTTCATATAAAGATGAGTCTGGCTTCTTTTGAGAGACTCCCATTACAGCAAAACAACAAATATAGCTATATCCACCCAGATAGATGCGATACTTCCCCCTGCCCCTTGGCTTGTTCAGAAAACCCAGAGAGCACAGAAAATAATTTCTCCAGTTGTTGTCTTCAGTCCATCCAGAATGGTGTCATCAAGACTTAGCTCTGTGGCATGATGTGAAAGCATATTGTCCTTCTCCTCCCCTACTGCACCATGAAGCCAGCTTTAACTGCCTGTTCTCACATATCAAGCTCTGCTCTAGGCTGCTACAGCATCTTTCTCATGAGGGCACCCCTTAACAGGATTAAACAACTATATTAAATCCAAATTGAATTGTGGGCTCATTGTACTCACATTTGATTCTATTACAGATTGTATTTGTTTCATTTCATTATTTACTGCCAGAAAATGAACAACCCCCTTTTAACAGCAGGCGTCAGAGTTATGGAGCTGAGGCACAATCAACCTAAAGAGAAAGTTAACCAAACTCCAGTCTGTAGAGACAATAACACATCTACAAACAACCACATCTATAAGAAACCAAGAGATCATTTTAATGTATTTGTGTATGAAATACAGGTCAGGGGACAAAATTGATGATAGTTAGAATCAGTGCACTCTAAAAAAATCTAGATAAATTCATATAGCCAAAGATTTGGATGATATTTTAATTTGGTAAAATCAATATCTGCTTCATATTTCTGCAAGAAGAAGGCAAAGACCAAAGAAATTGACACATATTTTCTCTAATGTTATTGAGGTGTGAATTATAAGGAATAATGCTGGAAATGTCTATAACTCATACATAGCATATATGTATTCCTTGATCTGCTTTTAGTGACTCATTTATTGCAGAAATCAATACAATGAACAAACAAATATTTTCAGCATTCTTCCTGCCATCCCCACCAGTGTCTAAAACCAATGTGTATCGGAACCTCAAGAAATGTTGTAATGCTTATGCTGCAAAAAGAAACACATATTTAACCTAGGAGCAACATAGCAGATGGTTTTAAATATGCAGTATTTACTATAAAATGAACACTAAGAGGAATGCTAACTTGACCCAATGCCAACTTAAGTCTGAAACAAATCTTTGTTGGTTTTACAAGGACACTCGATCAAGCTCTAGCTTCAAATGCATGATTTTACCTAAAATGTTTTACTTGCAGCTGCTAACAAGGAACTGATGTATCATAGCAGACCAACCAACAGTCTAGGCCAAGAGCTGGAGTGTGCTGGTTGGTAATATCTGATGCTTAGAAAGAAAAAGAGAGGAGCAAATATCCAGCTCATTTTTATGCCTCACTGATAGTTTCAGAACGGCAACTTCTTGTCTCTAGGACATGGAGAATTCCCTGAAATCACAAGAGATAGGAAATTGAAAATCACAAATAAAAATGAAAACTGTTGCCCCATTCTGCCATCACTCCATGTTTGGTGTGGAAGTCTCACAGACTACACTGGCTCAGGAAGGCTGCTGTAGCTCATTTATTGTCTGTTGCAAAGAAAACTTTGACTAATCTGCATTAACAAAATGAATGCTAACCTTCATTTTTATTCCTATTTTACCTCAGAGAAATTACCACCATTCTTTTTATTCCTAGTCTCTTCCTGTCCTCATCCAGATCTGCCAGTCTGACTCCCTGGTGCCTGTGTTTGGTTGGAGAATCTGCTTTCCCACAAGCTAACTTCTCTTGACAGCCTGAAATTAGGGTGCAACAAGAGTATTCGTGTGTGTGGATGCGGGTTTCTGCTATGTGTTGTAAAGAGGAAGGAAAGCAGGGGCCTTTCCCCTGGCTCGTTTCTTGCTATGGTGTCCCCTATCTCATTGTCTTGGAACCCTCTGCCATGCGAGGATAGCCTCCTGACCCTGCTATCCCTGTGCCACAGAAATGGGGGATCTGTGACCCAGCAGAGCAAACTGCGATGGAAGTGGTGTGACCCTGTCAGGTTTCGATTGCAAAAAGGTTTGCAAACTGAGCTTCCCAGGCATCAATAATCAGTGTTGCTTGTAGGATTCAGATTTGCTGAATTTCAGTCTCCACGTCAAATTCCTTCCCTATGCTCTTCTTGCACCATTGGTATGTTGCATTTTTTTTCCTGAAGAAAACAATGGGTTTGATATTAAGGATGAAGAGACAAAGCTTGTATAAGCTGTTTCAGATGGTGCTTGATACTCTATCATGCTGCAGCAAGATTTAAAATATCAGCCAGCAGTCAAAAGGGAGAAGGTACTGAACTGAATAACCAAAGGGAGTGCTCCAGTAAAGAGCATCTTCATGCCTGACAGAGCAAGAGGTCTGTCACAAGGCGAAGAGTAAGGGTGACTGTGCTTGGCAGTGCATATTGATGCCAAAGCAAGGGCCTTATTCCATAAATGCATGTGTTTGCTGATGACAGATTCAAATAAAAAACATTTGAAATGAAAACCATTTGAAAGAATCACTGTATGAGTGGTTCACTCTTATCAAGGCTAGGATACGCGGGACAATAAAAGCAAAGGCTATCTCGGCATCCAGCAGTAGTCCCACCTAAGAAATGTGGCAGAGCATTCAGAACATGAGCAGGGTTGAGGTAACTCTGCCTCACAGCCTTGGGAGAGGTGTCATCCAGAGCCATGCACAGTATCTGCTGCAGGACACAGCCACAGAGCCTGTGAGGCCAGCCTAGCCTCACAGGTACGGACAGACTTCCTCCATGTTAGTAAACCCTCTCAGGCACCTAAAAAAGGGTGGCTCCCTGCAGATTGCCTGCTGGGAGCAGCTCTTTACCTGTGCCAGCTGCCAAAACTCACTCTGTGCCGCCCTTTCTTTAAGCACTGCTTTTCTCTCTTGGTAGTGAGGTTCACACTACTCCCTACACAGACATCGAGGTCCAAAGGATTCCCCCCCATGTTTGGTTGTTGCAAGGCAAGCCACATACCTCCTTCATGGGAAGGGTTCTCAGTTAAATACAGAAGTGCATGACTCTTTCCCTGCTGGGTCTGATAACTCAGCAGGTTGACTGGCCCACAGCCTTGCTACCATAAGGAAATGCTCATAAGAAAGGAAGAAGGAGNGGGTACTTTGGAGAAAAAAAATATTGAATGTTGTTTTCTGTGGAAGGTCTTGCAGTATTTTAAACGGATGTGGGTAAAGTCCATCTTGATTTATGAAAGCTGCCTTAACAGATAATAATGATGTAAACTGTGTAGTGCTACTGACGGCTGTTTTATGGATGGGAATTGTTAGCAAACATTGACAAGGGAGCTGGGAGCAGGAAAATTGCAAAGTTGTCCCAGTTTAGATCTTATCCTGTAATGTTATCCTGAGAAACAATGCCTGTCCCCTGCACATTTGCATGGAAAGAACAAGAAAATCCTTAGGCCTACTGATCCCCCAGGCCTCTCTCCTTCCACCTGGGGACTGATCTGTGACTGTCAGCTTCAGGGCTGCCCGCCAGTACTTCTGTCCTGTGTACTTAGTCCCAGTAACAAAGTCCCAGTCCTGGGTTACACAGTTAAGATCTTTTCCTTCCGGTACTGTTCCTAGATAACTCATTTCTTTGTCTGAAGGAGAAATCTATGAACTTGGACAGAACACTAAAAGCTTATGCAGTCGTCATCTTAACGACTTAAATATCCATGGACTGGATGGGGAGAACCATGTGCGAACCATTAGCATCCCCACTACAACATCTGTGCAGTGTCCTCTACTTGTACATGCAAGATATGTGATTGAACCAAGAGCTGGTGAAAATCCTTCCATACACAGTCATTTAAGTCAACACTATGGGTTTGAGTCAATGCCCTTTTTATTCATTTTTCAAAACTCCACCCAAGTGAATTGCTTGAAAAATGTTAGGAACAACAAAAATGTCAAGAATCTTTACATTTCTGCCCTGCATGTCTTTCTGGAAGGATTCAGCTTTAAAAATCTCGGTAGATTTGGCAATCATCCTATCAGGTAAGAAGAACAAGAGACTGACCTAAGTCTATTGCTCCCATAGCAAAGTGCAGCAATTAAATCTTAAATCACTATCTCTGATAACTATCTATAAGTAAATCAATAACTGAGTCCTTTGTTTCCACAACCCACTGCATAATGCTATCTCTGCATGTTTTTACTAGTGATGCAGCAATGCATCTATGAAATGCATAGGTATGAAACATGTTTCAAGTCATTTCAAACAATAAGCAAATGAATAAAAATCAAACTCTTCTCCTAGACAGCTCACAAAGAGTAAAATTCATCCCCAGGCAGGGGCTGGCACAGAAACATTTCCCTTCCCTCAGCTTTCAAAAACCTTCAAAACAGAGTTTTAAAGGCAATTCAGCATCGCACAGACTTTGGTTTGGCCTTCTGCTCAGCAGTGAATTTCATCCATTGTGAATTACATGTGAGAGGACTTTGATTTTTCACCTAAGAAGAGAAAACGACTAAACGAGTAGGATGCATGATTCATTTCAACTAGGCATCCCACTTGCAATCAGCACTTATTGTCTCTGATGCTTGTAAAGGACAAAGCAGGGTTGTCTTGGTATCTTGGAAAGAGCTATAGACGTTTGTACATAAAACGTGAAACAGAAGGAAGAAGAGATGGGGGAGGGAGTGTTCTGTGAACTGATTTTTTTCCCATTGCGATGGCAAGAAGAAGCTCTGTTATTGAAACACAAGCAGTAAAATGGTACCCATGTGTATTTTGACCAGAGTAACAGAGCTGCAGCTACGAAGGAAGCACCCCAAACTTATACTGCTCTAGGACTCCATGTGAATGATATTATACGCCATAAATAAGTAAAGGTTATTTTGCTGTATTGGAACTTGAGAAATATTAATATTATATACTATTCTGGGCATCGGTAAAATTGCTTGGAGGTTTCAAATTGAAAAAGTGTTATGAAGGAAAATCTTAAATACTCCAGAGGTTTGGACTTTGAGTTATGAGGAGGGATTAGCCTGTGCTGGCCTCTTCAGCCTGAGGAAGAAATGAGGTAAAATGAGAGATTGTCAGAAAGGTAAACAAAATCCTGAGAGGAACAGATTGAAGGCAGTAAGCTGTTTAAGATAGCAACTAATTTGAAAACAAGATGCCTTGGACTAAAATTGGGAAGGGATGGGTTGGTGCACAGGCAATTCAGACAAAATTACTTCACAGAAACGAGTCTGCAATTTGTCATGGATGGAAAAAGTCAGCTACTGAAGTGTGTGTGTTGGGGAAGGATTGGAGTGCAAACCCACTGTGAAAAGGGACAAGATGTATTTTTGGACAATGGTAAAATTCAAGGTTGCAGCCACTAATTGGATTTTTGGGGATATGCTGAGATACTAGCTACTTGTAGATTGGTTGGTATTTTCTGGATTTGTAAGGACAGACTTTTAACAGGCTGATGTTTTCGCCTATCAGTTAATGTTCTGGAGTCTTTAAGTCATTTTCAGCGTGAGCCAAATCTCATGGAAGTTGGTGGGACTCCTTCCTCAGCTACAACAGGCTTTGGATCAGGCTGCTCTGCTAGAAACTAGTAGAGCTTTAAAATTTCCTCAGCTCTGTGGATAATTTTGCTTTTTGATTACCAATAAGCCTTTTAAGTGAATTACAGCTGTGGGAGAATAGTGCTTCTTTAAGCCTTTTCTCATCCACATGCTGAGTGCCCTTGGAGCCTTCCTTCCTTGCTGATTTGCTCAGGAGTCCCTGACGGTCCTAACTCATTCTGTTCACGCTTGTGCTACTGCTATCATGATTTCTAGGCATTGGCATAAAGTTTAACCTTCAGATCTTAAAGAGTCATAGATTAGATTTCTATGACATCTGAAATCAATGTAAGTAACAGCAATATTTACTTCAAAGCACTGAACAGAAGGTAATTTTAGACAAAACCTTTTGAGGACTTGACAGTGCTAATGATCATTACTCTGATATTGCATGTACACTTGCTCCAGTTGTCAAATAGCCACATATAGCCTGTAAGGCAGAAAAGCAAAGTCTCAAAAACTCTGACTTGTACTTTGTAAGCTAATGAAACAGTTTCATTAACTTATCTACCACAGGGAAGCATGGTATACATGAGCAAGTATAATATATTACATGCAGGAAAGCGCTGAGGTACACATATACTCAAGCCAACATGTCACAAGGTGATACCTTGATTTTATTTTGCAGCTGACACATACAGTGGGAAATAAAGCTGTGACTGCAGTCTGCAAAGGCAACAGGTGATTTTAATTTGAGCAGTGTCCACTCAGTCCTTTTTCTGTAAAGAGTTGTAGGAGTGGAAACATTGGTGCACTTTAATTGTTTTGTCCTTCTCTGATGAGGCAAAGCACCGATAGACTCAGAAAAATCAGCTAGTCAGGCTAAGTTTACAAGTGGGTGCTGGTTGAATATTTTCCTTAAGGAATGAACAGACAAAAGCATGATGTACTGTTACAATATGCTCAAAAACTACATGACTTTATATCTTATCTCTTCTGATATGCTTTCCTTTCTCTTTCTATCTCAAGCATAGTAGGGATGAAGCTGCTGGAACGGATGATCTGGGCATTTCCACCCTTTGAATGCTCCAGTATTTTTAAAGTAAACTAGATTCTACTTCTATGTATTTGGTTTTCAAAGTCAGAATATCCTCCTAACTAAACTTAGCCTAACGCTGCTGAATTGTACTCTCTGTTTAACTCACTTTACACTTGTTTTGGTCCAGAAAGAAAAATGAATTCTAACTCATGTTGAGTGGCATTTGCCAGTCTATCGATGAAATGAGAATGATTTCCATAGTCAGGTGTTACCTAGTAAGAATCCAGATTTAATTGGCATCCTATGGAAAATATTATAAAAAATGGAAATGCAGAAACTTGACATCCTTATTTATATTAAGTAAAAACGTGAATACACAGAGTATAACAGCCTAGCTCAGAGGAACTTAATTTAATGACACCTCTTTAATAGGACTATTTTTAACCTTGCAACAGTACATATTTTAAGGTAGAATTTTGTATTTGCTAAAAATAGATTGGTAAGTTGACTGATGCAAAGATATGCAAAGGTTATTATTCTCTGTTCTGTTATGAAGGAGACCACTTTTTATTAATAAAAGCCACACCAGAATGGTCTCTGCCTTTTTTCCTGGGTCACTTTTCTTTATCTTGAGACATGGAAGTGTGTGAGGTCAATGGTTCTGCTCCAACCTCCCATACCCCACTCTCCTGTGGTACATCATCATTGCAGTGTGTGAAGACCTGAAAGAGCTGAGTGCATCTTCACCCACCCAATGTATAGAGCCAGAAATTCCTGCAGTGATTAATTTTTCCTCACAGAAATCAATATAAATGTATTTTATCATAATCTTAAGATCAATATTAAATAACTAAGCCAAGCTTTTGGAAAAATAAAGTCTCTGACTATAAACTTTCCCTAAATCTAAGCTTTGAAATCAATTGAATCCAGAGTATGCCCCGATACATTTTATGACCATTTGAACCATTGCTTTTATATTTAACACCGCATTTTATTCTAGGAAAAGGTAATAAATGTCTCTGCAGCACTCAAGAAAGCCAACAGGGGACACTGGTTGTTTGGAATACACTCCTTCAAAGCATTTTTCTTTGTGTTGCTGAAGGAACTAAATTAGCTGGGAAAACTTGAACTAACAACTAGTTATCCATCATGGCCCTTTGGGCCCTAATATTGTACACGATTGTTTTGCAACATCAAAAGCCAACAGAACATGCACCCAGAGACAACCCTATACTGAAAACCACCAGACAGGTGGTACTTTGTGATTGAACCTAAAGCAATTCAGTTTGGATAATAATATGTAGGAGTGAAGTAAGGAAAATGGCAAAGGCTATGGAGGGCTGGGAGGAAATAAAACATGTCAGGCTCTCTAAATCAGCAGTAGTGCCCATCTTTGCTGCACCTGACTTTCAGACATGGATCACAACAAAGAACTACTGGTGAGCCAAAGGTGGGAGCAGGAAACCATTTAAAGTCTGAACATTGTGCAGTTGAACATCTGGCAACCAAAGGAGGAGACCCTCCCAAATACACTGCAGTGATGTTATAAGTCTTGCTGTAATAAGTAAAAACAGGTTGTGAGAGGATCTTAAAATGTGCTCAGACAGTGAGCAGGAATCTTTTGGAAAACTGAAGTACTGTTCTGGGCTCTGAAAGTTTTCTTTGGCTTTTAGTGTAGAATTATGCTTCTGGAAATGTGGGCATGGGATACCTCAATGTCAGATCCACCTGGCCCTGTCTCATTGGTTCAGATCTTCCAAATTCTTAAGGCCAGACTGGCAGTTCTGCAGTGCTGTGCTGTTGTGGTTTAACCCAGCAGACAGCTAAGCACCACACAGCTGTTTGATTACTCCTTCCCTCTCCCCTCACCAGTGGAAATGGGGGAGAGAATCAGAAACAAAAAGGTAAAACTCATGGGTTGAGATCAGATAGTTTAATAGGACAGAAAAGGAAGGGGAAATAACAATAATTATGATGATAAAGGAATACACAAAACAAGTGATGCACAATGCAATTGCTCACCACCCGCCGACTGACGGCCAGCCAGACCCCGAGTAGTGCTTCCCCCCACCCCAACCCCCGGCTAACCCCCCCAGATTTATTGCTGAGCATGATGCCTTATGGTATGGGACATCCCTTTGGCCAGTTTGGGTCAGCTTTGCTGGCTGTGTCCCCTCCCATCTTCTTGTGCACCCCCAGCTTCCTCGCTGGCAGGACAGTACGAGAAGCTGAAAAGTCCTTGGCTCAGTGTAAGCACTGCTCAGCAATAACTAAAACATTGGTGTGTTATCAGCATTATTCTCATCCTAAATCCAAGACACAGCACCATACCAGCAACTATGAAGAAAATTAACTGTGTCCCAGCTGAAACTAGGACTATATCCACCCCTTATTCCATACCATCTATGTCATGCTAAGGTCCCACACTTTCCAGTACATCCCAATTAATCACCATCTTTCCTATCTTTTGATACATAGACACACAGATATCATTCCCTTAGTCTATTGGCAATGCTTCTAAAATGTCCATTGAGTTTGTTTAGTCCATGACTTTGGGCTTCATCTGTCATAACTGTCCTTCAAGGCAGGAGAGGTGGAGTGTAGTGTTAGACTGTTGCATGCTGAAGCCAGTTCTAATTCCATCACTGCTCCACTTTTCTCAGTTCCCTCAAAATTCATTCATCATTAATCCGAGTTATTCTTACTGTAATACCATTGATATGGCATATAGTGACCACAGTAGTGATGCCATACAGTATTATACAGCAATTAACATCATATAATTCAAATCATTGGCTATTCTCACCCAACATCAATTCCCCTTGAGGTACACATCAGACTTCCCCATCCTTCCACATTACCCACCAAGTGCACCCAAGTCCTCGAGCAAAAGCAATCCCACGGATGGGTTTGCCTTTGCCCAACGCAGGAATAACCCAGACTGTCTTCCCCAGCATGTTTTTTATGTGCACTACAGGGACTTTATCCCCTTCTACAGTACGTAAAAGTTTTGATTGGGCAGGGCCAGCTCAACGGGCAGATCTCCTAGGGTTGATTAACCAGGTGGCTTTTGCTAAATGTGCAGCCCAGTGTTTGAATGTCCCAGCACCCATTGCTCTCATTGGAGTCTTTAACAGTCCATTGTATCACTTGATTTTCCCAGAAGCTGGTGCTTGATAGGGGATGTGATATACCCGTTCAATGACATGCTGTTTGGCTTAGGTGTCTATGAGGTTGTTTTGGAAATGAATCCCATTTTCTGACTAAATTCTTTCTGGGGTGCCATGTTGCCATAAGACTTGCTTTTCAAGGCCTAGAATAGTGTTCTGGGTGGTGGCATGGGACACAGGACGTGTTTCCAGCCTTCTAGTGGTTGCTTCCACCATTGTAAGTACATGGCACTTGCCATGGCAGGTTTGTGGGTGCATGATGCAATTAATCTGCCAGGTCTTCCCGTATTTATATTTCAGCCATCATCCTCCATACCAGAGATGCTTTAACCACTTAGCTTGCTTGATTGCAGCGCATGTTTCACAGTCATGGATAAACTGTGCAATAGTGTCCATGGTCAAGTCCACCCCTTGATCACGAGCCCATCTATACGTTGCATCTCTTCTTTGAGGGCCTGAGGTGTCATGGGCCCACCAAACTATAAATAATTCACCCTTATTTTGCTAGTGCAGATCATAGAATCATAGAATGGCTTGAGTTGGAAGGGACCTTAAAGATAATCTAGTTCCAACNNNACAACTTCCCTGGGCAACCTGTTCCAGTGCCTCACCACCCTCTGAGTAAAGAATTTCCTCCTAACATCCAATCTAAATCTCCCCTCTTTTGGTTTAAAACCATTCCCCCTTGTCCTATCAGTATCTGCCCGTGTAAAGAGTCCCTCTCCATCTCTTTTATAAGCCCCCTTCAAGTACTGAAAGGCCGCAATGAGGTCTCTGTGGAACCTTCTCTTCTCCAGGCTGAACATCCCCAGCTCTCTCAGCCTGTTTTCACAGAAGAGGTGCTCCAGCCCTCTGAACATCCTCGTGGCCCTCCTCTGGACCCACTCCAACAGGTCCGTGTCTTTCTTGTGCTGGGGGCCCCAGGCCTGGACGCAGTACTCTAAGTAGGGCCTCACAAGGGCACAGCAGAGGGGGACAGTCACCTCCCTTGACCTGCCAGCCACACCTCTTTTTTCAGGATCCACCTGAGCCACTTCAATCTTAGCAGTCCGATCCACCTGCTGGTTGTTTTGATGTTCTTCAGTGGACTGACTCTTGGGTACACGAGCATCTACATGACATACTTTTACAACCAGGTTCTCTACCTGGGCAGCAATATCTTGCCACAATGCAGCAGCCCAGATGGGTTTACCTCTGTGCTGCCAGTTGCTCTGCTTCCATTGCTGTATCCAACTCCTGTGAAGAGGCCTCCAGGATGGATTTAGGGCCACTTCCACAGTTTACCTGCAGGAAAAGCCCCAGAGCTGGCTGTGGGATGATCCTGTCAATACAACTGTGAGTAGAGAAGCAGTGGAATAACGTCAGCTATCATTTTAAGCTGCATTTTGGAGATCCCAAGGATGCACTTTTCCAGGATGGGCCCTGAACTTCATACCAGGCATAGAGAAGTAGTGATGCGAGGTCTTGCACCCCTCTTCAATTATCCTTGTGGAAATATTGCAGACCTGTTTTGGAGCAGATAAGATACTCTCAATCCCTCCTGAAGGGACCACATATGGGGAATGATGAGCTGGAAAAAAACAAACAGGACTCAGAAGAGATGGTCCCCATGTGAGATTGTGACGGGTTGTTTCCTTCTTCTTCCCACATCAGGTTACATGACAGAAATATTCAGATGTCAAATCCATGGCCCTGTTAGTCTCTTGCCTTGGTACAGCAGGTTCCTCAGGGAGGCTGTGGCTTCAGTGCAGAAGACTGGAAAATGCCACCTCCCCAGTGCAATGTACACAGAGCTATTATATATTCTGTAATACCGTTTCTAAACTCTGGGACAAAATAACACGTCAGAGAATTTCTTTGTGACACATAGACAGGGGAATTAAACCCTGGAGCTGCCCTGGAAAAGCTAGGACATCTGTTCACCTTCATGATATCTCCTGCTTCAAGATCTGGTGGGACTTGTAGTGTCTGAATTCAACCTGGGCCTGCAAGGGAAAGGCGCAGGCAAGCACAGCCTGTGGTCTCCTGAAGCCTGCCTTTCAGAGGTGGTGTACGTACACTGTTACATGCTGGTGGTAGACGCAAGTTCCAGTTTTGTTCCTGCAAGACAACCTGGACACAGTAAAAATAGTAAAGAGGGAAGAAGGAAGCAAAAGAAGCTCCAAAAATCCCTTCGGGTCCTTTCTTCAGGGCACTGACCTAATCCCAGCATAAGCAGCAGTGTTGTCAAGAGACAAGTTTTCCTGTACTGACTCCTTTTCAGAGTATTCTTATTATCTCTCTCTCCTTGCACAGCCAGGCAAGGACAGTGTGTGGCTCGGTGCTAGAATGTTTAGGTCATTGTATTTCCTCTACAAGGGAGTCCAAAGGAGGTTGTGGTGGAGTCCCCTTCAGCTGGGTCACCAAGCAGTGGAATAAAGTGTTTGGTGCCCTTAAGTACTGACAGGGGGATGGAAAAGATGATGAAAGTGACTTTCTGATCTCTGAACAATATTGTTAGTCCATTTTCACTTCCAAGTGATTGACACTGTGACTTTCTGACCTTTGAGCCCCCCTCCTCAGCAGAGCAAGCCTCCTCTTCTGGTGAGCTTCCTTAATGTGGGCGTGTGGTATGTTGCTTTGTGGGAGTGCAGAGCACCATTTTACAGTACTGGGCATGCACAGATCTTCCAATTTTTCTTCTTCTCGTCTTGTCGGCATTGTCTGGTTCCAGCCCAGCTCATTACCAGCTACCGAGAGATTATCATGTGCTGATAGAACTCCTCACAGCTGTCTGAGGAAAGAAACTGAAAGGGAAAAAGAAGGGAGTCAAGCCAAAGAATGGCCGAATAGACATATGACAGACAGACAGCCACCTTCCTTTCCCCTACAGCTTGAGCTGAAAGGGTGGAAGACAGTTATCAGAACCAGTCTGTGAACAAAGGATTAAGCAGATGCCTGTATACTATCTTTTCACCACTCCCACCATCCCTATGTGTTTCCACCAGATATTGTCATTTGTGAAGTGCTGGCATCCTGTTGGCAGCTGTAAAGCCATAGTCCTTCACCTAATGTGCTGACAGCGGTGATATTTAGCCTGTCTCCCTGCATTACTTCATGCAGCTGTGTTCTTGGCTCAACAGAAAACGCTACCTAATGTCCCATTGATGATCTGGTTGTTACCTCAGGAATACAGGTAATTTAAAACAAAAACAGTTTGTTTAGCTTGTGGAACATGGTGACACTGTTAGTACTTGGCTTATAAACTGATAACAGATATGAATTTCAACCTCATTTATGACTAGCTATAAATAAGTTTATTCTCAATTATCAGTTAGCTGAGAGTCAAACTAGTTCTGGAGGAGATGAGTTACTTGGAAAAACCCTCACTATTCCTCCCCGGTGGATACTGTTTGTAGTTACAAAAAAATATCCAAACTACATTTTCCCTTTCATCTCATACTCTCCCAGCTAGGTTAGATTGTGTTAGCAATACATTTGTTTCATTTGTACGTTCATATAAAATAAGCCAGTGCCACTTGGGAGGGGTTAGTGTCCTGAATACAAAGCTGTGGGATCTGCACTCCATTTATGTGACCACTGGCAGGATACTAAATCCAGGTACCTGCTAGCTTTCTTGAGCAGCCTACCTCTTTATCCCTTGGTTCTTGTTCCACAGCATACAAAAGAGCCTGGGACAAACATAGTACCATGGCTACCAGCATTTTGGGAACAACAGGTAGGCCTGGGTCAGTGCATATTGTGAATTCTTTGAGTTTTTAAGTATTTAATTTAATTTAATTTTTTTTTTTTTTCTTAATAAGCGTGGCTTGTTCAGTGGGGACAACTCTGCTTGTTGTCCCAAATATATGTAGATGTACCTGGCTACACCACCATTGCCTGGGCATACCTATGTCATGGGAAGCTACCATTTCTTTATACTGCATCCTTTGCATTAACTAGCCTTCCTTTCCTTCCGTATGTCTCCCATTTGGCCAGTCCCACACCTAGAAATATTTTACACACCTCAGAAGTGATGGGCTGCAGAAATACACCCAAAATTGCAATGTGCACTAAGGAACTGCTAAAAGATTTGGTCCAGTCATTGATATCAAACGGGAGCTTTATAATGCTGTGATAACTTAGACGCTCTTTTTTAAATCTATACAGTTTACAGGGTTTTAAATCAGCCACAGAAGTTTAGGGATTGGAGCTTGTACCCCATATGCTGCTCACTTAGACCTTTCCAGTATGTCACTGAGGCCCAGAAAAACAAACAAGATGTTACATGGTGGATGAGGAGTAAAAAGAGAATAATAAGAAAAATAATGCAACCTTACCTCAAGTGTATGAACAGTAATAGCTACTCTGTCTTAAAGAAAGCTAGATTCACAGAAGGACAGCGAAAATGATTGGGGGCCTGGAAAACCTTTCATATGAAAAAAGTTGTAGTAGGACTGTTCATCTTAGAAGGGGAACCAATGAAAGTGCATGTGATGAAGATATATTAAATCCTGTCTATTGCAGCATTGGTAGCTAAAAATACTCAAGTAAATTGAAAAACAGCAATTTCCAGACTGATTAAATGAAACCCTTTTTACACAGGCGATAATTAAACCTTGGAACTCTCTGCTGCGAGGTGCTAGGGAGGTCAGGCACTCAGTGGGATTGGAGAAGGGCAGGATTTCTGTCCAGTAACAAGGCCCTCCAGACTTACAATAGCTAGCAATCACACATTTTAAGATACTAACATCTGAATTGCAAGGAACAGATCAGGAATAGTCTTTTGGGGGTAGGAGTGGGAGGTGCTGCCCTGTGATTTCTTATGCTTGTTTCTGAAACATCTTCCACTGGGGGCTAAAGCAGGGTTTCTGGGGTGGCTTGGCCACCCGCCTGATAAGAATGATGCCGATGTCTCCTTGGGTGCTCAGATCACTGCCCATTCCATCCAATCATGCTGCGGAGCCTGAGTACACCAGGGGACGCGCCCTGAATGTTTCTAGTCCCTGCGATATATCTCCAGGGGCTCCTCTAGTTGGTCTCCCTTCCTCCACATCCGAGGTGGTATGAGTGTACTGACATCAGGGCTGATGCCCCCTCACTCACACCATGAATTTGCACCCTTGCACCCTTTCTGCAGAGCACCCCTCCCTCTTGAGTCTCATAGCCAGACAGCTTGTGCCAGACTGTCACTGCCAGCATGGCCACACCACTAGCATGCTCTGTCTGTGGGAGCAGCATTCATGGGGTAGTTGCCCTCGGGAGTCATTGGTCCTGGAAGGAGGTCCAGAAAGTGCCTAGGAAGACATTAGGACCAGCCTGCTTCACTGACTTTCTTAAAAAAGGTCGACATATAGATATATAGGTATATAGATATTTTTAATGTGTGGGTGACACTGTTTGTGTGCATTTTATGAATTTAAACCAGCTGGAAGGAGTATGGCCAAAAGCTGCAGTAGGGTGTTGGCTTTCGTGTGGTTGTTGGGGTTCTTCAGGGACTGTGTCTTAAATCCCAGAGTTGTTTCTTTGTTTAGCTAGGACCATCAGAGAAATTTCTCTTTACAGAATCAGTCTTGCCACAGACCTTTCTTAATTATGCTTTGTTGTCTCAGGAAGTACATTTGCTGAAGGAGAAATTGTGTTAATCTACCCTTAGATGAGAATGCTACTGAAAGAAAGGCTATCTTCTTCATTTTTATTTGAATCACAGAATCATTTAGGTTGGAAAAGACCTTCAAGATCATCAAGTCCAACCATCAGCCTGACCTACTGATTCCCATCACCAAAGCTTAAAGCTTCCAAGCAGCGATAACCAAAATTATGTATACAGAAATCTTATGAATGTTCATGCTTTAATTCCATGCTTATGCAAACGAAAAGGACTAAGCTTTCCCAAAGAGCTTGGAATTGGCTTGAAAATTTCACTAAGGTTTGAAAGTTGCATGGCATATTATTATCATAGGTGACCATGTCCTATAGCTTGCTGTGCTTGGAAAGTAGCTGAACTGTGAAGGCAGGAAAGGAAGTAAGTACAGTTAGGCTGTGTGTTTTTTCACAGCAAAATTGTGACAGTGTCTGTGCCTGTCGTAATGTGGTTTGGAAGTACTCAATTTTGACTTCCTGCCTGTACTTCCTGGCAGACTAGTTATTTATTAATTTTTAAAAGTAGGTGGGAATTGTCATACCAATAGACACACTGCTTCTTCAGTGCAGGAAGTGCTCAGCAATACGTTACAGCTGGTCTGTCCTCTACTTAAGAAGGGTTGCACAGACATATCTGAACAATTTCCCATGACTCCTTCCTCTTAGGAGGAAGTGTACATTTGAAAGAAATTACACTCTGACTCAAGGTCCCTTCAAAATCTTCTTCTATGGAATATGATGGATTTTACTCCCAGGCATCAACATCTTTCCTCTTTTAGGTTAGTAAGACGCAGAGTATGCAGCCAGATCATATCTAATATGAAAAAAAAACACCTCTGAACCAAATGTATGGGAGATGTGAGGAGCCATAGCACCAGCTGCTTTGAGCAGCTTTTTACACTGCACTCTTTACAAAGAGTGAATTGCTGAAGTAGATGCGCCCATTGGTCTTTTCCACTCTTAGTGCTAGGTTCAGCTACACTTAAAAAGGCATTTTTGGGGGCCAAAAATCACAATAAAGCATGATTTCTCAGACAGGGTCAGCTTTCTCTGTTCAAGCAAGTAGTCAAGGACAACATGTGGACAGCCTAAGAGAACTGAAATATGCAAGAATCCCAGTTTTAGTTCTGAGTGGTCTTTATTTTTAGCTGTAACTAGAGCATCACAGGTCAAATCAGCAGGCACATGCTCATCCATAACTGGCCCAGTGAGAGAGGAGTAAAACAGGGCTGATACTGGCTGACAGGGGGCAGCCTTCTTAGGCATGTTAGAGTTAATGGAGGGAGAAAGGCTGCAGTTAAGCTCTTGTAGGAGATGATTGAGTGCAGAATCTTATCATTCCCAACCAACTGAAGAGGAACCATAGGAAGACTAATCTATCTCCCTAGGCTAAAGTTAGCATTTGGGTGTGCTCCCTCAGGTCCCATTAAATTTGCATTAAAAATTACTTCATTGGGAACAGGATTTCATTATCTCTTTTTTAATAACCTAAAGCTTTCTGTACATCAGTTTCTTGAGTACAGTTTGCAACATTTCTTCAAAATTCATTTTGTTCATTAGTCAGAAAACTATAGGATGCCTAGGTACCTAGGTTTTAGTTTATCCTTTGGAATCACAAGAAATTCCTATGCTGAATCATAGTGGAAAAATGGAAATGTCAAAAATAGTTGTAACATCATCTAAAAAGAAAAAGCAGGAAGTTAAAGCCAACTGACAGTTTTGTTTTAAGTTTTACCAATTAGATTTTGTTTCATTTTTTGCCTACCAAATTACATTTTAAGGCAAAGTCAATTTGAACTGGATTTTTTTTTCATTTCAAGCCAAAAAGATTTAAACCAATAGTTTTCCTTAAAAGGCTTTATAATATAATCTGTTGGCATTTCATGTCAAAATATATTTCACTGAAAATTTCTAGCCAGTGGTATTACCAGTGATTCAGTGCTTACTTTGCTAGACATTCCCATGCTTACTTCTAACTAATGGATATTTTATAGTACAGTGCGCCTTTGTAATTTATTAATATGAAAAATTAATATATATCTAGCTTTGACTAAAAACAAAACGAAGTTTTTGAATATGAAAAGACAGAAAGGCTGTTCTTACCATAAATTCCTACAACTCATGTTGTTCTGAATTCGTCAAACTGATTTCTCCTTTCCAAATGCTGAAGAATAATTTTCTCTACTGACAATTACAGGGCTTTTATATGTACTGTGTGCCCCTTTAAAATACGACAAACACACAAACTTGCATTATTCTGTATTAGGGAACCTGTAAAATAGTATAAAGCTAAGGCTGAATATGATTTTAAAAATTAGAAGTTTTTGGTTTGCAGTATCTCAAATAAGGTTCAAAAAATGCACGCAGAAATGAAAGCTAAGCCGTTCTGCCCTCACCGTCATCTGTAGTAAGGGACTGGCAACTCTATTTCTCTTGATGAGGTACATCTCCTCTGTGCTTCAGGAAGATGTGACTAGAAAGATGGTGACATGGCTGAAGACTTAAGCTGGTGAAGTTTCTCTTTGTAGTCATGTGGGTGGGACTGGTATATGATAATTTATGAGCTAAGGTATATATAGCCTCTTCCTCTTTTCCTTCTGGGATTTTGAATACCATATGGTAGTTTTTATTTGCAATTACCTGCCTGCAAGTGTCCTTGGCTCAATTCTGCCTGTCCATTATCCTTCAATAGACTCCTCTCTTCTTTGCCAAGAGCCTCTGAAGGAGGTACTAATCAAATTTCAGTGTAGAATTCTGCAATCACTTGTTTGTTTGCTTTGTACAAGAAGGATAGGGAAAGTGATGAAAATTATTGGCCAGAGACACAATCTCTTTCTCTCTCCATTGTATGGGGGAAAGAAAATTATATGAAGGCAGACCTGTTGCAGCCTAATTGAACACAGTGCCCCACCAAGGGCTCTGTGCTGTTTGTGGAGGCGTGTGTGGGAGGTGGAAGGCCAAGCATGAGGGCTGGGCTGCCTGCCAGCTCTGAGCTCTGGAAAGCCAGCTCTGGCATCGTTCTGGTTTTACCCTCCATGCTCACATGGCATCTGAGCCAAGTGTATGGATTTGCACTGGCTGCTGGGGAAGCACCAGCGTGCAGCTGCAGCTGTATCCTCCCCACTTCCCATAGGGTCCTGCCTGACTCCATACTCGGGGACCTTGTGCGACTGGAAGGAGGGAGGCAAGGTGCTGGCCTTGGAGTTGTGCTGAGAAATCAGCAAGTGCTGAACTGGACTTCCCTGCCTGTCTCAGGCAGTTCAGCCATGCACAACTCTGGCCACTGCTTCTGGCTTTGAAGATGGTCCTTCAGAAACCCTGCAGATTGAATCATCCATGGTGTCCCAAGTACACTTTTGCTGTTGTGTGGATTTCCAGCCTTGGACTACTGAGAGTGACAATGATTCATTTTTTATTTATGGAAATCACAATTACTGTCAAAAAGTAGGAAGTGTCATTGAATTTTCTCTGGAAGCCTTTTCCTGGTGAAAAAACAGGATTGGAGCTAATAGTCCTAATGGCTCCTAAACAACTCTTGATCCTTTTTAATTAATTACCGGGGATGAAAGCTGCTGAGCTACTCATGGGTCCATAGAAGTTGACAACTACTCTCCAGAAAGCACTAAGGATGAATATAGTTTTGGTACAGTGAGATGTTAATGTTATCTTTCACAGTAAAAGTGAAAGTGAGAAAGCAAGCAGTGTTCCTGTTGACCACTGATTATACAAATTCAATGCAGAATCTAGGATCTCCAGCCATAAGCTGAAGTGGATAATATCTTGAAATGAAAGTTACCACTGTGTTTTTAGGGAACTTCCCGGGTCCACTAGCATATCCATCTGAAGTTCAAGATCTTAGCTCCTCTGAAAATTGTGTATCCTGTAAATATAAACACATTACCACTGACTACCAGACTAGGACCTCGTATTAGTTTTGTTGTGAGCAATGGTCCCAGGAATCTACTCTCTCATCCAATTATTTCATCTGCACAGTCAAGGATTCAGTTTTTCCTCCACGTGCAGTTATTACCAGCTGCATTTTGTCTTGCTGTGTGCATATTTGTTAAAACATGCTACACACTGACAGATTGTCCTACTCTGAACCTCTCTTTATGCTTCCCTTTATAAGCACTGTCAAAACTGACTCTGCAGGCTGGAAAATTGAGGTTTGAAATCTTCCCTGAAACTGTTTATCTCTGTATTTTAAGGTACTAAGTCTTAGCCTCAAGGTAGAAGTGGAAGAACAGTCAGCTCCTCGTTCTCATTTCAGGACAGAGGATAACTTTCTTGTCACAAACATCTAAGCTGTGGGACAGTGTACTTCTCTTCATCTTCTCTTTCCATTCACCATGGAACCAAGAAGGGATGAAGATCCATTACATCTCCTGTCTGCAATTAAAGTCTCCCTACTGTAGCTGGATATTGCTGTCGTGAGTCATAGAAGTTTGATATGTCTGTGGCAATGAGTTCTGAAAGTTAATGTTACATTATATAAAGCATTCTTATTTGAAAAGAATAATTCGCTGGCTTTTTGCCCCTTGTTAGCAATCAAGTACTTTTTTCTTGATCTTTACTACTCAACATGATTTTATATACCCTAGTTGCATATCCTCCTTGTTACCACTCTAAGGAAAAAATTCTGACCTTTTTATTTTGTCCCCACACGTTAGCCTTCGTGAAAACCACCATCTGTCTGTCTCGTGCCTTCTGCCTTTCTCAAGATCTCTGGTTTACACTATTCCGGACAGAAATGCTGACAGCCTGGGCTGCGTCAATGAAATACCCAAACCTAAGGAGTGGATGATCCCACTTTGTAAATTAACAGTCACTCCAGGTTAAGGTGATGGGGATTAAATGGGACAGTGTGAAGAAACATAACAGGTAGAGCATCTCTAACATTTTGATTTAGGACAAGGATCTGGGCTTACAGATATTTTCAATCACAAATGTAAGAAGAAAAGTATGATTCTATCCCAAGTGAGCTAAACATTCAGTGGCAATGAGTACAATGCAGAACAGATGATTCCTTACAGTTAAACCCCCTATAGTTCTGGACGAGATGTATTACTCTCTGTGATCAGTATTCTGGGAACAGTCAGACAATTTATCAAGAAATCAAAATGCAGATTTTTGGTGTCCTAACTCCTATTGGTGGTTCAAAGCCAATGAAAGAGCCATAAAAAGCTACTCCAGGCCTGTTGCTTAAATGAACTGCATAATGAGATGTAGAGAGCTCACCTTAGGCCTGATCCAATCCGTGCCGAAAGCAATGAGATTTCTCCACTGGTTTCACTGAGAGCTAAACTGGCTGCCAAAACAGAAATTGATCTTTCTGTTCAATGACAGTACAGGAAAGAAGACCCACATGCTCACTTTGCTTTTACTGTGGGCTCTGCAACATCATTTTGACAGATTTGATTGAAAAGAAGCAGTTAAAAATGCTCTGTGAAGAAAAACTGTAATATAGGGCTAGGTACCTCTCTGAATTCCTAATAGCTTGTAACTCATCAATGTATATCTGTGCTCAGTTGAGAAACAGCCTATTTCTGAGGCAAAGATTCACTTCTGTTCAATAGAAAAATGTAAACTCTGCTACAGGGACTGCTTTGCGATTCAGACTGTGCCTCCAAAGTATAGAGACTGTATATATAAGTTCTCTCCGCTAATTAAAACTGCACTATCACCCCACTAATTCATACACAATAGAAGAACTCTCCTGTCATTTCCCAAGGTAAAACAGGACTGGGAAAAATGTAACTGTGAAAGTCTGAGGAATAACGAAGACCCCTTGATGGGGAGCTGAAGCTGGAGATCTTCTGATCTCCCAGGCACACAGAAAACGCCTCTTAGTTACAGAGCCAAAGATACGTGCAGCCCTCTCCTCTCTCGGTATAACCTCACAGATAAAAAAACAGGGCTGCAGAGTGGCATAAGATATTTTAAGATATTTTATTATGAATCCAGCATTGCTATGGGTTTAGACTGAAGGTCATCTGAGTCAAACCAGCAGATAAATGGTGTTTGTTCAGTGTAAAGCCAGTGAATATGCCAACCAAATAGGCTGTGGTCTTGAGTATTGCAGGGCTTACTAGACCATAGGGGAAGATGGGAGGATGGAGAAAATGTATGCTAGTATACTAAGAAGATGTAGCCTATGTTAGAATAATCTGGGACTTTCTGTCCTAGTGTCGTCATCATCAATGAAGAAGTGTTCATCATTACCTGGGCAGTCACAAGAAAGACGACCTCATTTCTCAGGACACATAAAAGCATCCAAAGTCAGTGGAAACTTTTTCTTTTAAGACAGTGGACTGGAAGGCTGAGGATAAGATATCCCTACCTTTGTCAACTCTGAAGAGAAAATAATGCAAATAGCAGTAAGGGAACGTCTGTGGCCCACTGCATCTTCTATGTTGTCTGTGAAGCCAGGACTTCTTCCTAGAAAGGAATCTTGACAGCTCTGTGGTCCTCAGCTGATCACCACTCTCAGAAGATATCAGAATCAAGGACAAGCTAGGATGTCGAATGTCCTCATATCCATGCCACATGCAGTGATTTTAGTGAGTAACTGATTGCTGATGGTAATGAGCAATTAATTGCCAGTGCAACTGGACAGCATGTAGTTCTGGGTTTTTGATTCTTCAGTAAAACTTGTGGATACAGGTATTTTCCTTACAAAAAGGCGTGTGGACAAGAAGTGCTGGATACAAGCACAGAACTTTCTGGGCTTGCAGGTATATGAAAGGGAAGATTTAACAGCAGTACAGTGAGAGCCGCTGACTGCTAACAAGAAATAAAAGCACTTTCCTAATTGTGAGATGAGGTGCATATGGAAGAATCAAAGTGCAGAAATAAGTAAAATGAAGGCACTTTGACAGTCCCTAAATGGAGAAGAGAGCTGGCATTTGAGGATAGCACAGGGTTTCTTGCAATCAGTCAGAAAGGTGTTGGTAAAGTCTTTCTGAAAACACAGAATATGAGTTCATAAAGGACTGCAGCGCTCCAGAAGGTGGGTCACCAGAGCTGGCCCTCTCTCCTCTCAGCAGACCTTGCTCACTACACACATGCAGAAAAAGAGCTAGAATGGGATGGGCTTTTTTGTACTTTCACACACACTCTGAGAGTTATCATGGTGCAAGGAGTACAAAATGCTACATAGTTCAGATGTTGAGAGAGGTCAGGTCTACTTCTAGATGCAGGATGTGCCTGAGCATCTCCCATGAGTGTCTGACTGTACCCTTGCCCCATGGGGATGAAACCTGTACCAGCCCCACGCCTTGGTGACTGTGGGAAGGAAACCTGCCTGATGAAAGGGTACAACAGCCACAAAAAACGGGGAACACACTTATGTGCAGCCTGCTTGTGGCCTCCGTGGGTGCTCAGTAGGATTTATGCCAAAAAGCAGCATCCAGCTGTGCTTCTCTGTCCTCCCCAGCCCAGCCCTTACTTCTCATCCCCACAGCAGTTTCCAAGAAGAGGAAGCTGGGACACTGGTTGCTTTTTAATGCTGACAAATGTTGTCCACTGCAGGTATAACTTGCTGCTTAAAGTCATAATGGCCACTTTATATACGTTTTCTTGAACCATAATCCGTGAACAATGGGCTTTTCTACAGAAGTGTGAGTTTAACAACCCTAAGGCTCTTCTAATTTACCCCAGCAAGCTGACGAAGGGAATAACTTAAAAATTACCTTTTCCTCCACATCTTTGATTCCTGCACCAGTACAGTTACTGCAAGCAGAGACCTACAGTGTGAAGACTCAAAATGCAGCTGCTTCCTGCATCTCCTGTGCCTGTAGCTCTGTCCTCAGTTTCCAGCATTAACTCTAATAAATTATGTATTTCTACATGCTTAACCAGGAAAATTCTGCACAGTGACAATGCAGAATCACTCAGAAGGGAAAAAAAATCTGACCCTGTAGTGCTATGGATGACAGCTATTTTTGCCTTTTGGCTGATGCATTGCCACCTGGGATCATTTAGTAAAACGGAAACTAATGAAATTACTGGAGTGCCACACAAAGAAGGAGGAAAAAAAAAAAAAACCAGAAGGAAAGGAAAATTCCTACTGACATTGCACACTACAGAATGATGCAATCCCACCTGAAAACTTCTCAAAAACATTTCCATGTTGCCCCAGCTTCTAATTTGGCTTCAGTGTGTAATGGCAGAAAACATGAGTTTATTGAAAGGAGATAGATGTGTTTTACAAATGCAATGTTATGAAAACACTAAGGAAATTGCAGCTGGTGTGAGCATTAATATTATTTTCCCTCTCTGCCCTGAAACATGTTCCCTTTGCACATAAACCACAGCTTTCCTTTAGTCTGTATCATCCCGGCTCTGTACTAGTTTTGAACTCCACAGTTTTATTGCACTGCTATCTAAGGTGCAGACAAGCTGGCTGAGATCCTTTTGGGTAACTGTGCCAGGTGTACAGAGGGAGCAACGATGGCTGTACTTAAAATTATGCTTAAACTGGTTCTTTTTCATGCGCTGACAATTTGTACTTGTCAGTGAGAGCCCACACAAACTGAGGACTCCTTGTGAATCAGCGCTCAATATGCAGCCCTTTAGGATGAAGTGATGAGCTGGCTGTAGTTTTAGAGAAGAATATACATTCATCTCCACATCAGGTTGGCATGAATGTGTAGAACATACATTAATTTGATTCACAAATGTACACCTTTCGTTTTCCACTGATCTCCTTTTCCTGGTCACCTCCAAAATCCATCTTCTGCAGTCTGCATTTTTAATACCTTTTTTTTTTTCCTCTGTGCTAATTTCTTCTCATCTTAGAGCAATGACTTTAATTTTCTTTGAAAGCATTTAAGAGATCTAGCCCCTAAATTTTCTTCTAACTAAATATTTTCCAAAAATGACTGTTCTAAAGGTCATTAGAAGGAAATCTGAGTCCAGTTCATAGGGGCAGATGTCCTCAGCCTACTGAAAACAAAATGTGCCAGGCCCTGCAAGCTGAACCTGCACAGACAGCAATAACCAACACAACATCCACTTTATTGCTTAGCATTTACATTCTGTGTATTTTAATGTTGGAAGGCAAGTCTACTCAACCTAAAAATGACAAAGCAAAATTTATTTTCACTGATTCAACCCCCATTTTAGCCACCAGCTTACCTGAAACCCTCGTTAAGATTGCATGCAAGGTCTTCACAACCCAGTACTGGTTAGCCAGAGTTTGAAATCTTTAAAAATCAAGGAAAATATGAGGACCTCTGATCTCACATCTCTCTTTCTGCTGCTTTTCTGCAAGTGAGGACAGTTTTCTTAACTACTTGATTTAAAAGACAAGCTTTACTACAATGTGGTGAGATCATCACAAACAGGTGAGGTCTTTGACATTCAGGATTAGCAGAAAGAGAAGAAGCCACTATAACTCCTGTTCTGCAAAATATTCTCCAGTGCTGGTAGAAGAATGTGGTATGCTATACGTCTGTCTGTATCTGTTTCAGTTCCAGCTGAAGCCCAAGACCCAACTTGGGAAATAACAGCCAGCCACAGGGTCAACTGAGAAATGATTTAAATATGTTCTTCTGAAATATCCATAGGAAAGTGACTTTGTTTTCATGCATGGCTTCATTTAGGAAGTAGAAATTCTGCTGCCGGCAGCAGAGATCCTAGGTCTAGGTATATGCATGTATACAATATCAAACCCCACTGGACAAATATTTTACCATTTTTTGAATGTGATAGGCTGAACGTGGGAACGGGGGATTTTATGGTCAAGTCTTCCCCCAGCTTCCATTCCAGATGAGACAAAGATGTCTTCCCTTTTACCTCTCTCTCTCCCCACCCTCCCAGGTGTTAGTACATCTTAAGCAGAAATGGAGACATGCTCAGGATGAATCCATAGAGTAAAACACATTTTTCCTTTATAAATTCCTGAAATAAGGTCAGGAAATTCTCTTTTTGTGGACTTTCTGCAAGCTGGCATGGAAGCTAAATTAACTGCATACATTATTCATTACAAATTATTCACTCTATGCAGCACATACTGATTGTTTAGAAAATTCATTCTTTCTGTCCTAGAAATGTCACTGGCTGTAACTCATTACCTCATCGTTGACAAATTCTGTTGATTGCTTCACTAGTTGCTTTAACTAATCCAGGATTATGGGTCACAAGAACAATAACAGCCACTTCTCTAGCACTTTGCACATGAGTATCTCCAAACATGATTTCCAAATACTAATTAATCCCCAGAGCACCTGAGAAGTGAAGCATTCCTATCCTTATAACAGATTTGTAGCTCTTGAACCTTGTCAGGAGGTGGAAAGTCATTTGCTGACTCACACAAGCTGCCAGGTCAGGTGGATCTCATTAGCTCCAGCCAGCCAGGATAAAAAGCTGAGCATTAAATAGAAGGAAAAAAAAAAAAAAAAGGTGATGGGGAGGGTGAAAAAAAGCAGGTAGTACTTTTGTTAGCTGCTATAGGTTAGAGGAAGTATTGACAATGCTATTTTGTTTCAGAATCTTGTTCTTAGCGTAGTGGTTGAGGTAGCTAAATAAATGATAGGGAGTTAAATAGGATTGAACCCTTTCAGTTGAACACAATAGGTTGAATCTTCTGGGCCTTTATTTATTTGTTTTCAGAGTGTTTCCATGCCAGTATATGCTACCAGTCTTAAAATTGTATGAGGCAAGTCTGCTACATACCTACAGTTGATCTATGTGGTTGCAGCAATTTAGAGTTGCTGTGTGTGGTGATCCAAGTGTGCAGTGCCTATTTGTCTTGGGCTTCTGCAGCTTTAGTAGCCTGTTAGTTTCCTGCTCAAAAACGAAGTTATTTGACTACTACTAGAAGAAGCTGTCTATCATCTAAACAGGTGAATATGACAGACTGGCAAGCAAGATAGATGACTAAGGGTTTTCCTTTGCCTTGGATAACTTCTAGGTAGTCGAATGGCCATAAAGCTGTATATGGAGCCAGACTATCTTTGGCTGGTGTAAAAACTTGGGGGAGAAGGGTTTTTGCTGTATATCTGCTACATTCACTATGCTGCTTTGCTCTCCTAGCTATTGGGAAACTGAGGCATGTGAGGCAAGAGGAATTTATTCACTTGCTGAATGCCTGGGATTTGAATCTTATCTCAAAGTCTTTCATGAACAACATCAAATGTTGTGGAGTTTTAGATTTTGTCTGCATTTATTGGTCTCTTAACAGACTGAACAGTATGACAGCTAAGCACTGCTGTAAAGTGGAGCTCTGTACGCCAAGCATGTTGTGCTCTGTAGCAGAAAAAATGTCAAGCAAGAGCACCATGCAAATTGTTCTTCATCAGTGGGTGTTTCCACTGAAAGTAAGGAGCAGGGGCTTTGAACAAAGAGGGAGGAAAAATGCACAGGCATGTGTTTTCCTTTTAAAAATAAGCAGGACTAGAGATTTAGGTGAAACAAATGTTACCAGGGCTGGATGTTTTAACGTGTGCTGAAGGAGGGGTGTGAAAAAGAGGAGTGGGTGCATAATTCCTAACACCACCTTTGTTTAGAAGCATGCGGTATGGCAGCTAGCATTTGTGCTTTAAAAATGTAATTGCCATCTGAAGAAGTGAATTTAGATAGCCAGCAAGCAGAGACAGAATGAGAGGTAGATGCCAGTTCATGGCTGCAAGCTGCAGTGCATAGATGCTAATATTGGTCTGGCACTAACACATTTAAAAAAAAAAGGGGGGGGTGGGGAGGGAGTTAGGGGAGGGTACAACAAAACACCCTGAAAGCCATGAGCACTCAAAGTTCAAGGAAAAACAACATTCTCGCTAACAGGGACATTTAAACAGAAAATGCGACAAACAAAAGCTTACATATTGCTGCAGGTTATACTGCAGGGCTCTGTAGCATTGATGTGAGTGCCTGATTAAATAAGAGCATTAGTGGCATAGAGAGCTGCTGCTTAAATTTTAGGTAAAATATTCTTGC
This sequence comes from Chauna torquata, assembly GCA_013399475.1. Taxonomy (NCBI): domain Eukaryota; kingdom Metazoa; phylum Chordata; class Aves; order Anseriformes; family Anhimidae; genus Chauna; species Chauna torquata. The sequence continues at coordinate 17,014 of VXAL01003289.1, read as the reverse complement.
CATTCCTCATCATTGATTTAAAAAGAAAAAAACAAAACAAACAAACAAAAAAACCAACAACCTTGTGTCCGTATGACCTAATTCTACTCTTGCTTGCACCAGCAGATGAAGGAATTGCTTTCTGGAGGTTAATGACTTTAGACTGGTATGTAAATCAGAGGAAAATCTGATCTTAAATCTCTAGGAAGCAAAAAATAGCGACAGAATTTACTGCAGACCTCTTCCACAGAGGAAGTCTGTGGGGGCTGGCAGGGAGGGGCTGTGCAATTAGAGGAGCCTTCACAGTGCCATTCATTCTGCGCTTGTCCTCCCAGTTCAGTGTTGGCGAGCACAGGGATTTGAGGAGGAAGAAGGAGATGACAGGACTCTGCAAAGGACTTACCGAAATCCCACAAGAGTGTGTCCACACTGTCCCTTCCTGAAGTGTCCTTCAGGCCAAGTTCCCTGACAGTCTGCGCTGTCTCACCTTGGGGTGTGCTTGCAGCATCAGAGTGGTGGTTCAGGTGGGGAGCTGGGGGAGCCTGGACAGCAGTGAGCTCCTCAAGCCCTGGTGACCGTTCTGCACTCACAGCTATCCATGGTCACAAACGCATGCCCCACAACATGTTGCAGTAGAGCAGGTGATGCTACCACCCTGTTGGCACTGCGGGACTCTTCCAAACCTTAGCAAGGTGGAGGGGCACCAGGGTGCTGGACAAGGAGCAGGGTGTCTGCTTCTCCAACAGATGAGTCCTATGTTGGATGAGCATGACCATAGCCAGATTTGGCTTTGCCCCAGTGGTGATGAGGAAGGAGTACCCTGGGTGGACAGGACCAGCCACTTTGCCTATCCCCACTTCCAGTTCCCCAAAGCTCCATGTCCCAGTGTGGCTTCTTGTTTCTCTTTCCTTTCATGGACAAGCCTTGTACCTCAAAGGCTGTTGTCAGCTCAGGTCTGTCCCCAGCAGAGGGACTAAGGGACATGGTTTAGTGGTGGGACTCAGGAGGTGAGGTTGATGGTTGGATTTGATAATCTTGACGGTCTTTAACAACCTAAATAATTCTGATTCTATGATTTCTGAGTGGTCATCAAAGCTGTTCCCCTTGTGTGCTCACAGGTGTGGGCAGGCAGAGAAAGATCTGGTGAACACGGTATCCAGGAGATTACAAACCTTTCCTTGTTCTGACCTGTGACTTTCTGTGGCACCTTTCTGTCACCTGTGTGCCAATGAGGAGAGCAGGACAGGCCCAGACACAAATCAGAGGCTGAATGGCCACTTTGTGCTGAAGAATGAGATTTAAAGTCAGGGGGAACTGCAATAATTATATTCAAAGGGCAGAGAAAACAGTAGCATGTTCACCATGGAAAGAAGACATCTGGAAAAACCAAATGGATCCCTGGTGTAATTTTATGGGCTTCAGCAAAATTAGCCTGAGATCAATAGCAGAGAGTGAATTGAAAGTTTTCAGGTGAGAAATACTAAGTGCACGTGTGTTTGCCTGCTGTGGAATGGATAATGAGTTTCTGCTGCTTTGTCATCTGCAGGCTCAAACACTATCTGGGATTGGCATTCATTTGTTCTTCTCTCAGAGAAGATACACATGTTCTTGGGAGTCCAAGGCCTGGTTGTCTGTGTATTGGGGCAGGGGGGCAGTACCAATAATAAGGCAAAGAACCTGAATTGTTCCTTCCCTCTGAGTGATGACTGGGACGCCCATGTGAGACAGGACATAAAAGTATGTGCTACTAAAACCTGTGCTGCTGCCCCTGCAAGGGATAGATAAGTGGCTTCAGGGCTACTAAAGTGGCATTTCCCATATATGCTATCACTCATTCTTCAGTAGAGAAAAAATAATGTAATATATTCTGGCACTGCCTACATGATATAGGATTTTATTTGCCTTAATCTGTTTCTTCATTTGTTCTATTTGCTGTCTCTTACCCCTTCGGTATATTTTCCTTCTCGTTTCATTTCTTAATGAAATGTGATTCCCTAGTTTTCTGGTTGCCTTGAATCATCAACAAAAACCTGGCAAGACTTTTTATTTCCCCAAGACTTACTACTAATACACTTATAAAAATAACTTTAATCAATGCTACCTCTTAGGGAATTCCAAAGTAATTGCTAGAATACAACTAATTATTGTGCTGTTACTTTATCGTTCAGTCGTTATTCTTCTGTGTAGTTTTAACTTTTGCTGTCTAAATATTAGCTCTCTGATGAGCACTCCCATTAGGCTGTGCTTTTTTCCTCAAGAAAATGTGTAATTTACTTGATTACTTCACTCATCTGTTTAACTCCTGTGCTACCATGTTACCACTTCTGAGAACACAATTTCTAACTTAAAATGAAGGAGGAAGGAGGTGGCTTCAGCTCTGAGAGGGATTACATACTGCAGGGGACATTTCAAATAGTCTTTCTGAAAATTTTAAAAAGCGAAAATATCAAAAGCTTTTGTTTCTCATGAGATTTATAAAAGTTTGGGGGTGAAGGTTTGCTGGATTTTTTTTTTTTCCAAGTGGAAGTTGAATATTCTGTGCAGGATGTACTCAATGCTGGCATTTCAATTTGAAATGAAGTCTTTTTTTTTTTTTCCCCCTCACATTTTTACTGGGAAATTATTTACTTGTAATGTTTAAAGCAGTTCCACTAAAAATATATGTAATTTTATCACTCACAATATGTTATTCTCTTTTCCATTTCTAGATATACTGTAGAATATGCTTTTTTTTTTCTTTGCTAATAACTTTGGCTTTTGCCTGTTTACAATGAGATGGTATGTTCATAGATGCTGTCCTAATGAATCATCTGTGGTAGTTCATTACTGTTTCTATTGAAATTAGTATATTAGTAAAGAGAAGCTATCACTAAGATCTGCAATACTAGCAGAAACTTCTCTGTCTTCCAATTTCTGTAACACTATATGCTGACATGTAATAAAGACTTGAAGGAGCACTCAAAAGACACTTTTTCCTTAACTTAGTTAGAAATGTTCTTATGAAATTCTTGCAAGCATCAGACCTTGTTCAGATTCTCATGTAATATAAGAAGGTTGTTGTTTGTTGTTGTTGTTGTTTTTTCCTTTATCAAATCTCTGCTGAACTTTTTAGGATTGCTTCTACCTCTATTCCAAGTTAATCCACCTGAATAGCACAAACTACGCAAACCCCATGACTGCCTGGTCCCCGTTGTGTTGAGCAGCAGTGGGTTACACCAGCACAGCTGGTGTGGGAGGTCCATTCTCTGATTCCACTCAGGTTCTTATCTCCTCCTCAATTCCCAGTTCACTGGTGTGTGGCCATGTGCAAAGTGCTCAGACCCAAGGGGCAGCACAACATGAGAAGTGTGTTGGCTCTCCTGTTTTCTCAGTGCATCTTCACTCACCAATTCACTGAGTTATATTAGTAGCAACCCTGACAGTCTTTATCTCCCTGTCCTTGCATGCAAGGGGGAGGAAATTGCTGCTGATTATGTTTGCAGAATAAGGAAGAGGGAAGACGTCCTCCTGTGAGGCCACACAGGGCCGAAGTGCAAATAAGAGAAAACTGAAGTGTTGCTAGAATTCCTCTTGCCCCTGGCATTTTCTGTAGTGCCACAGAAAACTCTAGGTGGCTTAGTTCTCATCTATCTGTGATTTATCATAAAATGTCCTTCTTTTATACATTCTCAGTCTCTGCTTAATGAAGAGACGGGCATCATGAGAGTAGTTTATAATACATTTATTAGGCAGTCTTATGCATTTAATTAATGTATAGCACCATATTCTACTTACAGGCACAAATTAATAAAGAACAGAAACAGATGGACATTTTTGTCTTGCAGAAAATGAAGACACACTTAATTCTCTTTGCTGATGATGTAATCCCAGATTGATCTGCTGCCAGAGGTTCTGGTGTTAAATTCATCTGCTGAATTATTCAGGGTGTAAAGAGTATTCGTATCAAGTTTGCCAACATAATGGCAAACAGCCTGTCTAGGAGGGATGGAGCTTCATTCATTCACTTGAGTGAACCGTCAGCCTCACCTGCCCTGTCCCTTCCCTCCTCCTAACAGTGTAGTTAAAGTATTTTCTTAGTATATGGAGAAAACTCACTTGGGAAGCCAAAGAGACAGTAGGGCTGTTTGTGCCAGGAGTATGTTTGTGCAGGCTGCGTGCGACCTCAGTGATCATCAGCTGAGGTCAGGGGGAGGTTGGCAAATCAGTCACGCTTACACGGGGCCCCACAGGGATGGCTCCTCTGTCGTGTTAGCAGCTGCGAGCGGTGACTGCAGTAATACCCTCCCAGGCCTTGCGTGATGTTACCAGACAGTCATTTAGCATCATAACAGCTTTGTTCTGATTAATGCAGCTCAGCAAGGGTTTCCGCGGGAATCAGTGGCGGGATGCTTTGGAGTGTGTGAACTTAACGTTAATTAGCTCCAGGCGGCCTTTCTGTGTTAGAGGGGTAAAAAATATAACCTCATATTGCTGAATCCTCCTGGGATTGGATACTGTGGGTGACATGATCCCTAAGAATGCATTTGTGTTTTCTTTGGTTTTGAACTCACTAATCATACATACATGCTTTTCTCTGTGAGTATAAGCCATGTGAGCCATGTATGAAGATGTTAAAACAGCAGGACTAAGATTCCGCAGTTACATTAATGTTAAGCCAGAACAAAACCCAAGAATGTCAGTATCTTCTACAGTGGTTATCTAAGGGACAAAGTGTCCCAAAGTGCAGATGACATTTCGTACACCCCAACAGTGTAATAAGTGTATTACTTCGAGAAGGTGATCTGTTTCTTTTCTGAAAAAAAAGATACTACAGTTATGCACAAGTACTAAGTACTCAGGCCAATCAAAGCATTTTCTCCTGCATCAGAAACACTTTGTTCTGACTTATGATTTTTTCTATCTTCTCATTCCAAGCTCAAAATTCCATTAAAAATGGGAGACTGAAGAAAGATAGTTGTTTATTTTTAAACAAAATATTTGTCATAGTTTGACAGTTTACAAAACATATAGGTTTGGATGAAGTGGCTTTTTCCTACAGAAAAATTCTGACTTTCAAGTTTTAATCAAGTCATTTCAGCATGTGAAACGATGTACTATATTCAGTTATTCTGTCAGGTACTACCCCTAATGAGGCTGTTCAGTGGGCTATTCAGTCATGAGCCTTAAGTGCTCTTCTTGAGATGATAAAAAAGGAAGGAAGCATCAATCAATAGGGATAGGAAAACTGAGGCTTGAGCGAGGGGAAAGGGTGAAATCAATGGACCTGGGAATACTGTTAGGCATAGTGCCACCATTAAAATACAAAAGAAAGCATATGGTGAACTGTGACATGATATTCTGTATGATCAGATAATTTAGCAAGATTTAGTGGGTTGCTTTATGATTGAAGCATGGAATGGAGCAATAATTATTAATCTGTCCCTTCCATTGACTTTGACTACATAGGACAATTGCTGCTTGATCTACTCTACAAATCCAGGCTGGTCATATTCTCACTTAAACTGTGCTAATTTATGTTGTCAGAAGCTCAAATTAAGTGGTCCTAGAGATGCCCTGCCATGCCTGCTCTCCTCTGACAATGTCTCTTCTCCTTACAGCTGGGAGACAGATATGGGAATGGCAATGATGTCTCAGCTTTGCTCTGGGAACCTACAAAGCAAAGGAAGCCTGGTATGACTGAACAAGTACAACAGCTCCCTTACTGAGGTGACCCAGATCCTAAATCTTGAAAGGCCTTGACTATTGCAGGGTAATGAAGGTTGCCTCTGTTTGCTTTTTGTTTTGGTTTGGTTGGTTGGTTGGTTTGTTTTTGTTGTTGTTGTTTTAAATGGGAGCAACGTCTCCAGCCATTATGATGGTTTTTCAATATAACTTTAAACATCTTGCAAATACCTCTGGTTATGCCCTGTAAAGAATGGTTGACTGAGTCACACACTAAGAATGTTTTGCGCTGTAGTTGTCATCTCCCAGGTTTTCCCAGAATCCTTTTTGCAGTTATTGCTGATTTCCCACCTACACAAAAACAAGCTGGCAGTTTTTTGTTTTGGTTTGGTTTGGTTTTCCCCCCTCTCCCCTTCACCCCTTCCTCCTTATTTTCTTCTCCCAGTCTTTCTAGGAGCACATTGTATTCAGCATAGATTTAAAGCAGCCCTGGTAGGAGACATGCTTTGATTTCATTACTGCTTGCTCATGAACGAGCTGCGGGCTGAGTAATTCACCTTTGCGGGGTTTCTGTCACCCAGGGGGACCTGAAGGCTGGGTGTGAGTACTGGCACTGCCATCAGGATGGCCTTAGAGGCACCTGAGGAGCTGAACTCTTTTTCACTTGCTGCAGTAAGCCAGAGCAATTCCATACAGCTGTATTTATGGAGGGTTACTGATACAGCACTAAACCTTGATTCTTGTCTCAGTTTTTCCCTTTTCAAAGTGCCTCCCAAAACAGCAGAATTCTGACTGCCAAAACACAGTGATAGTTAGCAGCACTGTGAAGATTTTATCCTACAGTTTAAACAAAAATCATGTTTGATATCAAGTAAAAAAGGGTTCCTTAAACTCCCTGAGTCTTACCCCTGCACAAATGCACAAGCACACAAACAAGTTGCTCTGATTGCATGGCCTGAGACAGAGGTGGTGCAATTCATCTGGCTGCCATGTCTTCAGGGTGCATAATACATCTGCCTTTCTGTAGCCAGACAGGCATATTTCTTGCTCACCATTTTCCCAGCCACACAAAGATAAACACATTTTTCTGTCTAAAAGCTGAAAAGTAAACTGAAGTTGCTGAGAGGAGAAGCTGCAGGGTTTAGTGGCTGGACTGCTAAGTCTGGCTGCATTTCTTATCCTCCTTATTGATCGTGCATCTTCAGTAACTCTCTCCTGCTCTCTGCATGTTTTCCTTACCACTGTCCTATTGCTCCATCTCTGGCACAGACAATTTGTCCTTGTGTATGTGCTTCATGCCACAGGCTGTACTGAGCCAAGCAAGAAAAACATACGTGAGGCATCTTCTAGAGGTGTGTTTGCCATGAGGTCTTAACCTATCATCTCCTTCTGCGCTTGGAGATGATGACGGCTGCTTGCAGGCATGGTGACAAAATGCAGACCTCCAACAGAAGCCATTCCCCTAGAGGTGGGGATGGCAAACTGCCAGCTGTTCCCATCGTCTTCAGCATACAGGGCTGCCCCAGACCTCGGGTCTCGATGCTTGTCTGTGTGTGCCTTCCTGCACCACCTCCCCTGGCAGCTCTCTGGTGTAGGGAGTTCTCCAGGAGCCCTATATAATCTAGAGGAGACTGATGGTGAGCAAGACCCTCCCAGGCCTTCTCAGCCTGGTGGTCTGACCTTGTTCTGGTGCCTGAGATGCTTTTCTGTAGGGCTACAAACCATCCCACCATACTGCCCCTGGAGTACATACCTGCTTGCACACTGGTATATTTTTTTTAATAAGAAATTTTGTTCCTGTCACTGCTGTTATTGATGAGTTAGCACTACTGCTGTCTTTTGCTCAATTTATTGTTGTGACCCATATATGAGCTGTAACCGTCCTTTCTTACTATGGGCCCCACTTTTCAACACCCCACCTCTGGCACTCTGGCACCCATCCCCATGACCCATGCTTCACCTCTTTTCCCATATCCAAACTGGGAACATGCACATCCCTGCCACAAATGACTTGATTATTAAGAACAGCAAAATGTCCCCCTGCAAAATTGCTGAACTGTCTGCGTATAGCACAGCATATGACATGTAACCTACTGCTGTGTTTCTGGCTGCCCTGGCTACCCCCCCACCCCACCCCTCAGCGCTTGCTGTGTCACACACGTCAGCATAAAGATCAGGCTCTGTAGGGGTGGTGCTCAATCTCTGTCTGGGCTATAAATCCCTGTTTACTGTGGAAATGACAAAGAATTGTCATATAATCTCTCACAAAACTAACGGTGCTTCATGAGGTTGTGCAGATTATAGTTTTTATCAGTTTCGAGTTTTTGCTATCCTAAGTACCATCTGCTAATGGTCCCTCCCCTACACAGGCTGATGATCACCCAGTATGCTGCTGTTTTTATTTGTTGACTTGTAATTTATTGGCATTGAAACTGTGAGTGAATCTTGGTGATATATAACATGGATTAAATTTTCCTGATTCTTTACTGTACCTCTTCCTTAAAGAGGGAGCGTGTGTTATAGACATGGGATAAACATCAGCTTCGTCAGGTGGTTTATGTTTTTCATTTCCGAAGAAGAATAGGCAGATTTGCCCTCAGCAGTGCTCTCCCTTTATTTACTGAATAACAGTCTGAAATAGGTTTAATATAATTGACTTTGCATTGTGGGAGGATACTTTGCCAAGTAGTGGAAACTGGCTTGTGGCAGCTTAAAAGGTCATTGCTGTGTAAGGGTGCCCCTTCACGCACTATCTGTAAGCACGGCTTACAGCCATGATTTAGTGTAATTGATTTTAAAGCCTGATAGTGTGCCAAATTGATTTATAACATGAATCACTGCTGGGATTGAAATTTTTGAATTCAAATGCAAGTGGTGGAACTTCATCAACCCAACCTGCCTTTGTTTGCAGCCTCTGTGTTCCTTATTATTGTGGCTAACTAATGCTTTCCACAGGAACTGGTGGAAATCCTTCAAGACAGCTCTGAAACATAAAGGCACAACTGGGCATTTTGCCTAGCACCTCCCTTGTTAGAGAAGACAATGCAAACAGAAGCCAATTTAATTAGCAACAACTGTGGATCTATTTCTGATCTCATACAGGCAGATCTTTTGTGTGACTTTATTGATTCACAAGATTTATTCCTGGATTACATCCTTTTCACTGTGGTCAAAATTATATCTAATGTTCTTGTGATATAGGAGAATCTTCTGACTAGGAAAGGGCCTAAAAGCATACAGTAATTTTTAAAAAAAAAAAAAACCACCAACTTAGAATAGAAGGAAGTGGTAGAAGTGCTGCCTATGTAATAGAGTAATAATAATAAACTGTAGGACAATGCCTGTGATTGGCTGGGTGCTTGCAGAAGAAGTCATCTGATTTATCAGAATCAAGTAAAGCTGAAAAAAAAATCTTTAATACTAGAGAGAATAATTTCATTTCCACATGGAGCAGCAAAAAAAAAAAGCATGTTTTGTCTTATCTGAATTGTAATAAACTGTGATATGTGTAGAATGCAGGGCCCTGAAATAATTTTGTTGTGATAAAACAGATTTTTTTTTTTTTTTTTTAGTATATTTGTCTCTGTGTGGCCAGACTACTGGCCAGCAGGGTGGTGAGCACATTTGCACCATTTGTGCTTATACATGTGAACTTTAAAGCTGAAGGTGTTCCTGAATGTGTGCGAGACAGTGACAGGTAACTGCAAACGAACTGGTTCACAGAGTGAGAAAACAGAGCTGAAAATGTGGAAGAGGACTTCACAGGACAGCTTTAATGTTGAGTGCCCTATCTGCTGTGTTGTTCACTCTTTCCTTCCACTAACTGCAATAGCTTACAGAAGCTTTCCAAAAAATGTGTCTGTCAGTTAAGATACTAGTTTCTCCTCAATGTGAGTTGTTTATTTAATTTCAAAAAGCGTTAAGCAGCATGAATCTCTGAGAACAATAACGAAATGGTATAATCGAGCAAAAAATTGGGCCCATTTATTTTCGTCATCTTGTGTTAGTGTCCTTACTAATGGTGAGTGCTGCATGAAACTCTTACTGTCAAAGCCTGAAAAGTAACCATTTTGGGTCACTTTAGTGTGCAAAGGACTAGGCCGGCCAGAAACAGAAATATCTTTAAAGTATCATCATTGAAATTGAAAATGTCTCCAGCAGTGATCTGTTGGTCCACTCTAATTACTAGGCTACGTTTCTCATTGATGTTTAGTGAAAATGACGGTCAAAGAAATCTTTCTCTCTCAGTGTGATAGATGTACCTGTTGTTTTATCTTATGTCTCAGTGAGGCCGAGGGAAACCTTTGGCTGCAGGCTGTTTTCAGTGGCTCATGGTACTTGGTCTTGAGTGCCAGCAGAGAATTCAGTTTCACAAGGACAAGTTATGGAGAAAAGAATTTTAACAAATGACAGCTCGTTCTGATCAATTGAGACACACCATCTCTTGCACCCAAAGTCTACCAAAGGTTTTTGTGCAGGCATCATCAGTTTATTGACAGACTTTCACAGCTCAGGTACATGGCAGATAAGGAAACAGGAAAGAAATCAAATGTTTTATGGGAAATATTCTCAAAACTAGTGCCTAACTTGTTTCCTGTACACCAAGGTTTCCATTTTGATGCTCTCATCTAACCATATGTCATCTGTTACAAGAAACTTTTGTGACATTCAGAGCAGCCAAGAACGTTTGTCTCCATGCAGTTAGCCCAAGATTCTGTGTTTTAACCACCGATTCAGAGATGTCATGTGCATTGAAAACTGTCATGTAAGCCCCCAACTCTCAAGCTGAGATCTTCTAGGAAAGAAAAAATGTGTTCCACACAGGCCATTTGATGAAGCCAGGACATGCACCTCCAGCCAAGAAGACTGCACAGACGTGTCATTTGAGAACATAAGGGAAACTCCTGATGCAGCTTGAAAATTTGTGCTAGAATTTGCCCTCTGAAAGCAACTGAATGTCAGTCCTGCTTCAACAGAAAGATTATATGTTTGCTTCCCAGTCTGTTACGGCAGCAGAAGCACTTGAAGTTAAAGGATGAAGTGTACCGATGTTAATTTTGGCTCTGTCAGAAGACACTGAGTGGAAGATTAGAGACATGGAATAAGTGTGCCCATGTGGCTTCTGTTGCTCTGCCTTTGAGACCACTTATGTTTTACACACTTAGATCTGCACCACCAATGCACATTCTTGCAAGCTGTTATCAGGCCATAAAACAAGCTGCCTTCTGTTGTTGAGCAGAAGAAAACAAAACTATCTCACATGTATGGCTTGGCCTTTTTGACACTGAGAAGCATTAATCAGAAGATCATCTGTATCTGTAGCTTCCTGGACTTGTAATGACAGGACCCCAAACCAGACAAAATAACTTCAGAAGACCCCTGCTTCAACTTAATCTCCCAAATTTAGCCTGTTCTGCAGTTTGTCTTCCTGCTCTCCACTGAGCCTGTCCTGCCCACTTCTGCATCCATGAAGCATCTCCAGACTGAGCTCCACATGGAGCTGCTTTTAGGTGAGGAACAAACTCCCTGTTCATCCAAGGGCTCCGCCTTGCCACAGAGCCATAGCAAAGCCGCCATAAATTGGAAGCTTTCCTCTCTGTTGTCCAGCCCAAAATACTTTTAACATAATGTCCTGTACCAATGCTGTCAACTCTGAATGGCTCAGCAATGTCACCATTCATGGAGTTGTAGTGAACAACAGTATCCTTTTCTAAAATCATACACAACTAAGAGAACGACACTGCCATCGTTGCGAAGGACGTGTGGTCACAGAGGAGTCTTACACCAGTTTCCCCTGTTTTTATCAAGCTTCCTTACCTGGTCTTCTTTAGCAACTGTGACCCCTTCTGCCATTAAGGGGTGCTCTGTAACTCAGATGTTAAACTTCTAGTTTAATTTTATGTTTCCTGCAGGAAAATGACCGTAAAATTGTGATTTTTCAATTGTCTTTCAGTGCTTTCAGCTTTTACAGGAAAAACAAACACCATTTTTTCTTTCAAGCTGATCACATTTGGTCCAAAAAGATGACAGCGAGAAAGATAGTTTAAGCATTGTTTAACAAACTTACCAAAATGAGACCACCACCCTGGCTGAGGCTAGTCAGCACTTCCATATAGATCCAAATGCAATGCAACTTTCATTACAATTGTCCTTTTTCAGTGTTGTCCCGCCATCCCCCTGCCACATGCTTGCAGACCAGGAGCAGCTCTGCTTCTGTTGCATGGAGTCAGCCAGGAGTCAGTTCAGCCCAAATTACAGTTGCAGTACATGCTTCTAATGGGTATTTGTTTCACTGTTACAGATGTACTGGTTTCAGGCTGGCTATTCCTATTTTCTCACATAATAACAAGAATAAATGCTCCCTAATGCTTCGGGGAGAAAAGCAGCCTTTTCCAGGAGGCTCTAGAAAGGGCAAAAACACTCTTAGAACTGCAAGAGTTGACTAGAACTAAGAAATAATTAGGTCCAAATAGGTTTTATTTGCATCTGTGTTCCAAAATAGAGACATTTCTGCTAAAGACAGGCATTATGTTACAGAGTTGGGAAAAACAGGCATTTATAAGCCTGCAACATAAATGAGCCAACAGAACTCAAAGCTTGCTTGGGATGAAGAGGTGCTAAGCAAGCAAAGATTGGGCAGGTTTATGTTGTTTTTTTTCTTCCTGTTTTTCTGTTTTTGTTGTTAGTTTGGTTTGGTTTCTTCTTCTTTTTTTTTTTTTTTTTTTTTTGTTGGGAAGAACATTCTTTCAGAGGACAGGTTTTTTTGGGGCTGCAGTTGCGATTCCAGCAGCTCTGTACAGCTTCTCTGAACAGCAGAAGCATCTCAGGGCCTGCTGGGACATGTCCTGACAGACCAGGTTTGGCAAGGGGCAATAGCCACCAGAGACCGTGGGACCAACTGGGAGCAAAGGCTGCAGGGCAGTGCAGCCAGGGGAGCAGCTGGTGAGGGATGGGACTAGTTGGAGCAGCCAGTGCCAGCCCTGTGTGGGGAGCTGGAGGCCTCCAGCGAGCCTTAGCCATGAGAAAGGGGCTGGTATGGCATGGGTCTGGAGCACTCTGTCAATAAATAGATGCTGGGCTTCTGTGAACCTGCCAGGCTCAACGTGCAGGAGGAAAGCAGCACATGTTCTCGTGGGCTCAGGAGGAGGGAGACAGTCAGGGCTGATCGTTCACGTGCTCTGCAAGGCACCAGCTCTGGTTCTGGAGATCATATGAGTTTTCCAAACCAAGAATCATTTTAGTTTCCTTTTAGTCTCCCTGTAATAAAGCTCTGTTTGCCTTGGTCTGCCTGCTTAAACGACTGTTCACAGGGGAAGAAACATTGTTCATTTGGTGTCCAGACCTGTTTTCTTCCTCTGGATGGATTTGGATCTGATGATGTTTGTGGTTTTAATGAAGACTGTAAGAAATTGCATGTGGCCTTTTTTTCTTCCAGTTGGTCCTTGACAGGAGTATTATACTTATGAAATCTCTGAACCTGGCATAATACAGAGGAACCATACACCAGCTTGGCCATACTTCCAGCCTAGCAGGCAATAACAATACATTTGTTGCGCTTCATCTATCCTGTGAATTTAAAATGATTGACAGCTTGTAGCTGCCATCTGTCAGTGGAAAATCCAGTTATTACAAGAAAGCAATTTACTCAGAAAATTTGAAAGGAGATTCTACCCTACTGCCTTCATTGTTAAGATGCAAAACACTGACATGATAAAAAAAAATGTGGTAGCCATCACTTCAGGATTTTCTTTTGTATCCCTTGATAGGATCATGTGTCTGCCCCAGGCGCTTGCGCATAATAGTTGTAAAACCACTGCTGCAAAGTGTTAGTAGGTGAGGTCTCAACCAACTGCTGAAGAATAGCACGAATGAAATTTCCTTTTAAAACACAGTGTGAAAGTGGGGGATGCTCAAAGAAAAGTCTTTTTTTGTGACTGATATAACAAATTTTCTCCCCATCTACTCCTAATCAAAATGAAGGCAGATTTGTAACATCTGGGAAATACGCTTCTGTAGAAGGTCTTTGTGATGTGGCCACCCAGACTGGCCACCTCTGGATGGGTATGACTGTATACCTAGTTATGATGACATCCTCTTCAGAGTGTAGAGATGGCCACCAACTTGAGGAAGACTTCCTGAAGTATTGGTGCTTTATCAAATCTGGTATTTGAGGAACCCCCAGAACATCTTTGGGAGGTTGAGACATCAGGAAATGAGTTCTGAAGTTGGATAATGTGTGTTTCTGTGTGCACCAGCCATAAGTCTAAAGAGAACAAAAGCAGGAGCTGTGCAATGAACACGTCAGTCAGCTGCAACCCGTTTTCTGTTGTCCACGCATCATGGGGAGGGTGGGAAGAAGTAACCTGGATAGAACAGGATCAGATAAAAATACACATAGCTGAGTTAGACTAAAGGAGCCTATGCAGTATGTGCCCCCTTGTTGAAAGCTTCCTGGGAAGAGCAGAGGAAGCTTTAAACAGCCAAAGGCAGAGTGGTGCCCAGGGTGTGTGAGTAGCCTGTGCCAGCATCAGGTGGCAAGGCAGGAACAGCAGCAATGCTGCAGCCCGGCGCTGTAAGGACACTTACTCGGGAGCTGGTTATCTGCTGTCTGAGAGTCCACCTGCTGATGATCAATAACTGTCCATGCTTGTATTTGCTTCTTTTATCAAGAGCAACCTATCAGGGCAAGATTAGACACAGGACTAGAAATGTTCCGGCTGAATGATTCTGACTGAAATTGTTGGTTTGTCAAAACTGACGCACTTCATGAAGATTTGGCAATTCAGAGAAATTTGTTTTGAAGGGTAATGAGAAAAAACTTTGAAGAGATCAGGTAATTCTTGTTAAGTTTTTCAATATGGAAAGTTTCAACTTTTCTGTTCAAAATAAGTTTGTTTCAATTCTTTGTTTTTCTATAGTCTATAGATAAAGTGCTAATTAGACTGAAAATTTTTCAATTGACAGAATATCTCTGAATGATACATTCGAGATTTTTGCTGGAGGCTTGTCTTCTTTTCTCTTCTTCTGTATGTCATTTTATTCCAGAGTGAAGGAAATTTTAAAATTCCCTGGGAATAAAGAACAAACAAACAACAAAAATCAAAAACTTCAGATTTTCTCTCTCCTTTTGCTCCAGATTACATTTGTCACAGACTTGGCAGATGGTTCTTTCACCTACACTGATTTCCACCAAACTGTAGCTTGTAGACACTTGAGAAGATGTAGATAAGCAGACTGGTAATATTCTGTGATCTTTTTCTAGCAGTAAATGTTCTAGTCTGAAATAGAAGCAGTTTGGTGTCTAAACTCCGCTCTGTCATTACAAAGCTTACATGTACAATCAATGACTGTGCATCCAGGTAACCCATCAGTAACCCAGAGACAACTAAAATGTCCTGTTAGGTCCATATTCTTTAATTCCAGAAGAAAATAATAGTAATAAAAATTAAACTGGCATGTGAAGGAAGAGCTGTTAGATCACCAAAACTGCCCACTGCTTTGCAAAAACAGGTCAAGGAGAGGGAACTCCTCCTGCCCGGGAGCAGAAGCAGCCAGATCAGCTCGTCATCATGTCCTCACTGAATGTAAATCTCTTTGGTATCTTTTGTGTATTTTAGAAGCAGGGAAATGATTTAAGGAATATGCTGACCTAGTTGATTCAGAGATATTAAGATTCAATCCAATTTTAGGGCTGTGCATTCCCAGGGGGTAAAGGAAATTGTATCAACTTTCTACAAAAGCTGTCTCAGGAGCTCTTAGGAATAGCCAAAACCTTTTACTTGGCGTGACGCCACCCTAATTAACAATAAAAGGCATTGGGAAGAAGCTCTGCAGAAAACACAACTGAGGATGAAAACTGGCAGCATGGCAAGGGGAAGACACAGAACTACACGCAGTGCCT
This sequence comes from Chauna torquata, assembly GCA_013399475.1. Lineage (NCBI taxonomy): Eukaryota > Metazoa > Chordata > Aves > Anseriformes > Anhimidae > Chauna > Chauna torquata. Next base: position 1,473 of record VXAL01003289.1, on the reverse strand, counting down.
TAAAATTCCCTCTGCTTCCAAAAACATCTGTGCCTGAACTTGGCATAATGCAGGAGGGGATACTCACTTGTGCCCGGTCCATCAGTAAATACTGGCAGGTGGTAGCTATGCAGTGAGTTCAAGCATCTAGAAAAATGTTAGCTCCCTACTGCTGTAGGCTTGCTCCTACGCTAGCAGGCAGGCAAAAATGCAGGCATATTATCTGCTTGCTGCCATGGGGGTCTCTGCAGAGGGAATCAAACCACATTAGTTTCCTAAGCAATCTAGCAGCATGCCGCAGCTGGAGTTACCGTGGGATTTCGACCCACCATCAAGCGACAAAATATGCAGCAGTGGTAGCTCCAGGGTAAGGGCATATGCCTGCGGTTTTACCTTGCTTCTTTAGCTTGCAACACTTAACGATAGCTGCAGAAATGTCAGAGGTATCTTATCTCTCAGGGAAGCAAGCTACCATAGTGAATGTTTCATGGTGGGACTGGCTCCTTGCAAGAAAATATACTTCAGCTAGGCTATGGAATGCGAGGCACTGTAGGTTAAAACAGCTGAAAGTCTAGGCTGGAGAGTCTTTTAATTTAAAATTGAGCTGCATTTTTTATTTTGACAGTGAACAATATTTTAAACAAGCTTTGCAAAAGATTATTTTTTCTTACATTATAAAATGTTAGATTATGACATTATTGGTATTTCTATTTTCAGTAGTAAAAGCAATTTTTTTTCTTAATTGCTGGAAGTTTTCAAGGTGGGGTTTTTTTTTGTTTTTTTTTTTGCTTGTTTTTATTTTTGAGAAGAGGCTATGTTTCTTCTTGGGGAAAAAACAATTTGAAAGAAAAAAACACTGATCTTTTCATTCTTACTGTTATGGAATAACAGAGTTTGTTCATTGTAGAAATAGGAGGAACTGGCTAGGGGCCAGGAGGTGTTGTGTAATCCCTTCGCCCTGCTATGCTGAAACAATGAACCGCAGTTAGCTTCCTGATTGAGTAAAGATTACGGTTGAATTCCTGTTTTCGAAAGCCGCCAGACAGGTTGCACACCATTCTTGGGTCACGGGTGTGAGCTCCATCAAACACCACATAAGGAAACAGAAGAGGACAAGACTACAGCCTCCATCTCCACAACCACCAGAGGGCTAGACGCGACCCCCCCCAGCAACAGCACGTGCAGTCGCAGAATGTACCAGGATGTGACAGCGCGGCAAACAAGCAACCGGAACTACGGCACTATGGAAAGGAAGGAACTTGAGGGATTGGGCGCGCGCCATTGTTGGAGCACAAGCTCCCTGGCCGCCCAGCGCTGTTTTGCTTGTATCTTATCTTACTCAATTAATAAAAGTACTTGATAAACNAATTACTTGATAAACCCGTAATTGATGCGGTCTAATCTATGACAATTTGGTGCCATGACTCGGATGGAGGCATCAGACTGAGGCGCATTTCGGGAGGGGAGGCGCCCCACCGAGTTCGGTGGCCCCCC
>VXAL01003288.1:6742-19179 GCA_013399475.1 Chauna torquata | reverse complement strand
CCTATCTCTCCTGAAAAGCTTGTTAGCTGCTTGTTTTTGTAAGTGATGCCCTGCATTTCTAATAGGATAAAGCACCCTCCATGGGGGAAGTTCAGGCAGCACTGTCCTCTCACAAAAACTGCTTCCCAAATTTGATTTCCAAAAACCTGCAAGCTTCTGTTGTTCCCCAAAAGGGTGGTCCTCAGTGGCCATCAGGGAAGACAGCACTCCCTGTTCTTCGAAAGGGGGAGAGAATACCGCTGCAACACCAGCAGTGGTGGTGAAGAAATGTCTTGTGCGGCTGGCCAGACGAAGTAAACCAGTAGTCAAAGGGAGTTAAGAGGAAGAAAATAAATTACTTGATTGAGAAGAATTCATGTGCAATTTCAGTGAGAATTAATAAGAGGGTGTCATGGTTTTGGCTGGGACAGAGTTAATTTTCTTCGTAGAGGCTCACACAATGCTGTGTTTTGGATTTTTGATGAAAATAGTGGCGATGTTTTTGGTTGTTGCAGAGCAGTATTTACATAGAGCCAAGGACTTTTTTGCTTCTTGTGCTGCCCTGCCAGCGAGGAGGCTGGGGGTGCACAGGGAGCTGGGAGGAGACATAGCCAGGGCAGGTGACCCAGACTGACCAAAGAGATATTCCACACCATATGGCGTCATGCTCAGCCATAAAAGCTGGGGTAAAGAAGGAGGAAGGGGGGGGGACGTTGGGAGTGATGGCGTTTGTCTTCCCAAGAAACCATTACGCGTGACGAGCCCTGCTTTCCTGGGAGTAGCTGAACACCTGCCTGCCCATGGGAAGTAGCGAAAGAATTCCTTGTTTTGCTTTGCTTGCGAGCGCTGCTTTTGCTTTACCTGGTAAACTGTCTTTATCTCAACCCATGAGTTCTGGCACTTTTACCTTTCTGATTCTCTCCCCATCCCACCTGGGGAGAGTGAGAGAGTGGCTGTGTGGCACTTAGCTGCCTGCCGGGGCTAAACCACAACAGAGGGAAATGCTGAAGAATCTCTCCTGTGACGCTGATATAAGAGGAAAAGTATAGCAGGTGTTAAATTTCTTAAAGGCGATATTTTAAATTATTTTTACTCATAAACTAATTAACAGATTTACATAGAAATGATCAGAAAATTCATGCTGCACTCAGCAACACACATGCTTTTTCATACATAACAATGAGTCTAAATCCTCAATTTGTTCTTAATTAGAAAGCTGTAACTAGTACTTCTATAGCTTTTTGTTTTCTGGACATAGAGGACAGAAAGAGGTATAACAATTAATGCCATAGTACTGTGAAAGATAATCAATTTATAGAAAAGGTCAGTGAAGTGAGTCCAAGAAAGGATTAAGCTGTAAGAGAAATCAGCTTACATTTATGAAATCACAGGACAGCTAAGAGCTGGTATATGATGGAGGAACAAAATATTTGCATTTACATGTTATATGGTTCAGTGGCAGGGTCAGTTGGCATGTGTCTCTCCTGAACTGGCAATATATTGTGTTAACAGATAAGTTATGTGGATTCTGAGTGACATATTCAACACACACAAGTTTAAGTCCGTAGTCAGACTTGCCAGCAAAATAAAATAATATATTACTTTTTCTTTAAAGACTGAACTTCAGATTTTCATTAAAGCACAAGAAAAATTTGTTAGAGAGCCTCAAATACAGGTTTGTGGTGATTTGTCTCTCTGAACTTGAAAGAAGCCAGGAAGAGGAATAATATGAGACATGATTAAAGGTAAAGTACAATAACAAATCTACAAGGGGAAACTTTATTAGCCCTTGTTCCTGCTATAACTAAGTCTCTCATTTTTTCAGTGCCACTTTCTTGGGATTGATTACTATAAGAACAATAATAATGATTTGTGAATTTTTGCAAGGAGTCAGGCTATAATATGTCATATTTGAATAAAGAATATCAGAAAATACTGATTTTTTCTGAAAAGGCCTTTTTTATCTTGTCTCATTTGTGACTGTGCAGATAACAAATTGACCATCGTGTTTCAAATTTATGAGGTACTGCAAAAATAAAATTGGAATAGTGCCATTTTTGGAGTCTTCTTTCGTATGGACTCTATTCCTCACACTCTTAGACGAAATGGAAGGGTTTTGTTGTTGTTGTTATTGTTGTTTTTACTGATGGTGTTTATGTGTAATCCAAACATTAACTAACACCACCATCACCACCACCTCCCAGCACTGGTCATGCAAACATATTTACTACACTTGGGACAGTGTTATCCAGATGCAGCAGTGTTTATAAGTATTTCCAAATAATGAAGAAAAAGGCTTCTCCTTAGCTACAAGAAAAGGTTATGAATAATATTTGGGGAAAAATACATTTGACATAGTGTTAGTGACATCTACAGTGGAAAACCAAGGGTTACGCTAAAAAATATATATATATATTAGTGGATGATGGTCACTAATGAAATTCTTTAAGTTTCTACACTTTATCTTTTGATTGATAAAGGTAAAAATTTCTAGTTCTTAAACATTCTAGTGATGCAAAGTAAGAAAGCAATGGTAATACCTTGCGTACTGGAGCAACAAAAAATAGAAGTGTTCCAGCTAAAATCAAGGTCATAGAGTGGATTGATATTGTCCAGAAATTCTATAAGCTTGCTAGGTGTGTATGACATAAGTATAGGACACCTTTGATAAATTAGCCCAGCATACCAATTGAGATCTGTCATGCTGTCACTAGAAGAACAAACATAATCTTCGGTACTTAGCAAAGATATATGGCAATTCTGATGTTATTGCTTAATGTGTTGGTGAACTTTATTTAGCATGTTAAACACAAAAAAGGTCTCATGTTAAATCAGATTCAATGAAAAAGATCAAAAGAAGAGCTGTTAGCGTCATGTCTATACCAGACAATCTGACATCACTTCCTAGGTCTTTTGCAGGAGGATGGGAGGTCAGCTTGCATCTCTCTCAAACAGGCTTGGAGTCAAGGTTAACATTTGGAGCCTGTGAAGTCTGAGAAGCAGAACTTAATGTTTCAAGGTTTGGGCTGCAGAAAATTGGCTACCCAGCTTCTGCTTGGCTCGGAGCTCAGGCAGGACAGGCTCGTACTTGATTCTGAGCCAAACTTACTCTCATTCTTCTAAGATTGGTCCCCAAACTTACAAGATAAGGATCGCTCCTCATGGTAGAAATATACAAGCTTTTTAGACAGATTAATGACAAATGACAAGCACTCTCGTTAGCAGATAACTGTTCTTTTGTGCATGTAAATATGGATATTCATACAGAGGGCAGCAGTATGTATAATTTCTTTCTGTGTTTCTGTGATGGATCACATTTTAATGTGTGAAGTTTCTTTAGATCAGAAAAAGCAAATGTGTTTGCCAAGCTTATGCAGACATAACCATTTTTGCATGCTCCTTTTTAGTTCAAACCCTATCCCTCCAACCCAATCTTATTTACTCTTACTGCTTTGTTTACATGCAAAATGTTGTACAGATGCAATGCAGAATTTTCAAAACTAGCCAGGGAGAATTACTTTTTTTTCTTTCATACCAATGTTGTAAATGAGTTGTGTGTGCATGTGTATTTGAGCATTTGTGTACACAACCTATATCTATGCTAAGAACAGCAGTATGTAAGAGGAAGGTAGCAAATCTTCACAATGCACATTTCAGGTATGAAAAATAAAAATTACTTCTATCATTTTCAGCCTTTCTAACGTTTTTCTAATTGTCTTTCTTCTGGGTATATTTATTTCTCTCAGCTGTTTTATTCTGAAAAAAATAGTTTCTAAATTGAAAGCTCCAGAGAGGGGAAAAAAAAAAAGTCTGAATTGAGTGGACAGAATTATCTTAAATTTTTGCTTTTATATATGATTGTTTAGACCAGTAAATCCAAAATTTACCATTTTTCCTATTGAAAGTTGATATGCAGCTTGCAAATTGTAATAAAGCTAAGATGTTTTTTCCAGGGATGCGTTAGGCCTTGGCAAGGCAAAGAAGTAGGTTTGTACCTGCATGAGAGAAAAGAGAAAAGACTATCTTTTACCCTAGTGAAACCATTCATGGTTCCTTGAGCAAAAGGTTTATGTTCCCAATGGACTTCCTGAAGCAAGGGAAGCCTCACAATATTTACTTCTGCCTCCAGGCATATTTTTAAAACAAGAAACCCAATGGATGAGAGCTCAACAGTTAGAACAGATGTATAACAGACTCTGCAGCATGCAGGTAAAATCATTCTGTTTAAAAGTCTTTGTTATGTCTTCTGTTTGGTTCCTCAGGGACCAAGCAAGATATTGGCAAGGCACTAACCATTTTTTGATGGAATATCCATAACTGTCATTTGCAATTCCTAAAGTCCATTTTTAGTTTTGGAACTGGTATTCATTTCCCCTGCCTTAAGTATTCATTTTGGAAAGGTGAGTTCATTTAGGTAGAATGGACATTTGATAAAGCGAAAAACAAACATGTGAATAAATGTTATAGGGAATCATATAGTAGCCCTTCAATAGTTAAAGACAAAGAACTCACTCCAACTTTCTTGACTTTGAACCTCCTTTATGACTGGCACACATTATTATTACTACTTTTTAAAAGAGTAATTTCCACTTCAATTTTTGCGTGCTAGATTTTTCATTAGAGAGTAATTATTGTTATTATTATTATTATTGCCTAAAATGGAGATAATTCAGACAGTGCTGTTGAGCTGCAGAACTTTAATCTAAGTATTAATTATGTTTTCAATCCATTCCTTCTCCCAATCTTTTCATGCTGTCTCTTCTAAAAAGAATGAGCAAAATCAAATGTGAATTTTCTGAAAGATCAATGAGATCTGTTGCAAAATACCAATCTGAAAGTGAATAAAGATACACTTGCAAGATATCCATTGACATATTTGAAATGTTAGAAGAGCTCATTGGGCTCCAGCAAGTTTACAGGCATATCAAGAAAGCAGTGGACTCCAAAGCTATCCTCTAGAGACATTTTGAGGTGCTCCTCACTCATGTTATCCTTACTAATTGTGATGTTGCTCAAGGTGGTCACAACATCAGTTAACACCAGATTAACATCAACACAACATCCTTGACTCTAAAATGGGGAGATATGGATTTGATGGATGGACAATTCAGTGGATAAGGAATTGGCCGGATGCTCACATTCAAAGAGTTGGGGTCAACAGCTCAATAACCAGTGACGAGTGGTGTCCTTCAGGGGTCTGTTGGGACCAGTATTATTCAACATCTTCGTCAGTAATGTAGAAAGTGGGATTGAGTGCACTCTCAGAAATTTTGTAAATGATACCAAGCTGAGTGGTGAGGTTGAGATCATGGAGGGAAGGGATGCCATCAAGAGAGACCTTGATAGGCTTGAGAGGTGGGCCCATGCAAATATCATGAAGTTCAGCAAGGCCAAGTGCAAGGTCCTGCACCTGGGTCGGGGCAGTCCCAAGCACGAATTCAGGCTGGGCAGTGAGTAGATTGAGAGCAGCCCTGTAGAGAAGGACTTGGGGGTGTTGGTTGATGAAAAATTCAACATGAGCTGCCAATGGGAGTGTGCAGTCCTGAAAGCCAGTCATATCCTGGGCTGCATCAAAAGAAGCATGGCCAGCAGGTTGAGAGAGGTGATTCTCCCCTTCTGCTCCACTCTCATGACACCCCACCCGGAGTTCTGCATTCAGCTCTGGGGCCCCCAGCATAAGAAAGACGTGGATCTGTTAGAGTGGGTCCAGAGGAGGGCCACAAAAATGATCAGAGGGCTGGAGCACCTCTCCTGTGAAGACAGGCTGAGAGAGTTGGGGTTGTTCAGCCTGGAGAAGAGAAGGCTCCAGGGAGCCCTTATAGTGGCCTTCCAGTACTTAACGGGGGCCTACAGAAAAGATGGGGAGGAACCCTTTATCAGAGAGCATAGTGATAGGACAAGGGGTAACAGCTTTAAACTAAAAGAGGAGAGATTTATGGATACAAGGAAGAAATTCTTTATTCAGAAGGTGGTGAGGCACTGGAACAGGTGTCCCAGAGGGCTTGTGGATGCCCCATTCCTGGAAGAGTTCAAGACCAGGTTGGCTGGAGCTTTGGGCAACCTGGTCTAGTGGAAGGTGTCCCTGCCCATGGCAGGGCGATTGGAACTAGGTGGTCTTTAAGGTCCCTTCCAACCCAAACCATTCTATGACTCTGTGATTCTGTGATTCATTCTACTACATTCAGATGACTTACTCCTATAGTCAAAAACTATAATCTAGTACTCTCTGCCTTCCAGCAGGAAAGGAAACTTCATTTGTCTCCATCTAGTGGGCCAGCAGAGCCAGCAGACGAAAGTGCTTTGGGCTTTTTCCAACGTTACTGAGCAGCCCAATTTAGTTTCTACCCTCTCCCCTCCCCCCACCTCCCAAAAAAAAGATTTAAAAAAGTAGTGCAGCTTTGAAAGGAAACCCAGGGAATAGGAAAGCTTGGGAATACTAGTGAATTAAACCATGGAAACATTAACATTTAAGGATGCTTGACAGGAATTCTCTCTTGCCTCTTCCTCTTCCTGCTGTTTTTTGCTTAATAACTTGCTCCTACTTCTACATTCATCATGTGTGAACATTTGAAAATAGAATTTGAGAGAAAATAATAAGGTTGCATGTATAAGCTATCTTAAATAATTATGTATATATATTTAAAGAAAAATATTAAAACCTTCAAAACCTTCAACCTCAAAACCTTTTGAGATTGAACTCACAACTGCAGAGCATCTGTAAGAAAACTGCTTTCCAAATACATCCCCCGTGACCCAGAAGACTATTCACAAGAAACTGCAAACATCCCTTTCCACTCATGAAAGAACATCTACAAAACCTAAAAGACAGTGGGACTTTTCAAAGAGAAGTAAATGAGGAAGAGTCTTTAGAGGGAAGTCAGTTCTAAGGAAATACAGGCAGAAAGTCTGGTAGAAGTCAAGGCATTTCTTAAGTTTTCTAGAAGAAAAATATTTAATTCTCTCTGAAGAAACAGGTTTAGAGTTTTCTCAGCCCCTAATTGCTAATGCCTTTAAAAAAGAAACACATATTGACTGACTGCAAAAGAGACCACTGTGCAGTTTGCTTATGTAACCTGAATGCTGTAAAATATTGCATTGTGTTTTGTTTGGGTGAAGGAGAAATGACTAAGAGATGTGCATTTTAGCAGAGGGTTTTTTTTTTTTTTTTTGCATATATAGGAAGTGAACTGGAAGGGCCCAGAAATATTCAGAAGTAAAATGTAGTTGTCGTGGGAAAAAATCTCAGAAGCTGTCTGAAGATATAGAGGAAATTCTTTGTGAGCAAGCCATCTGGCAGGTCATGCTGAGTTATGCCAAAACGNTAAATACAGGAGTTAAAGCCAGCTTTATGTTCATAGCAGTTGATTAATACAATCTGCTGAGAGAGCCGGGTCCCTATACTGCTGCCGCTCTGGAGATGGAATATGCAGGCCATTATCAGGGAACTGAAAGGCACTGTGGTCTTTGTTTTCTTAGGAAACCAAGCTAAAAATAATATAATGGCCCAAACCTAAGGTTACCCACTGACTTTTCAAAGAATAAAAAGAATAATCAATTTCTTCAGCAACTAAGCCAACCAGTCAGCTGTTAACCCAAGGTGGGCACAGTATCTGAGCTGCGAACCTCCTGCTGTTTCCAGGTGGAGGTCCTTTGACTGGCATTAAGCTACACAGGGTCCAGCTGATATGGTACAAAATGAAACAGGATGGGGCTGCACAGCTCCAGGTTTGCTAAGCAAGGGGAGGCAATATGCAGAATTTCTTTTGTGCATGATTGTGCACGTATGTCTACATTCTGGATATTTTTACCTTTGGTACTTGAAAAGTGAGAATCACCTAGACTTGGGGCCAACATATGTTTGTATTTGCTAATGTATTTCACAAGGAAAGAAGCTTACACAATCACTCTGTTAGCTTGGTCTTACTAGTTGAATTCATCAGCTAGTTCCTACCAAATCTGGTGATCTCAGATATATTAAGTTCTAAAAGTTTTGTGAAAATGGGTGACCAGGTAGGGAAAAGAGTACATATTCATGTTACTCACATATGGAAAACCTGCAGTATGGGCTACTAAGCACAGACCTTAAATGGTGAATGCCTTGGGAAACCAGGCTTCATAAAAATCTGGTTCTCATAGAACTGCCTTTATACCTTCTCACTGAAGGAATTACTCTAAAGTAAGAGGGCGGGAAAAAAAAAAAGTGTTACAAGTGAGAAAAAGCAGAAGGAATTCTGAATCTTGTTTGTTCACAGGTGAAAAGAAGGAAGAAATAGTTAATGTTCTGATAGTCTGCCCTACTCAAGCCTGCATGATTAAAACAAAAAATTGGAAGGTAAGTGAATTGTGTTGCTCATAGTTCAGTCTAATACAGAGTTATGTTAGATTAGAGCATGAAAGAAAAATGTTCATGCCCTAATGATGACGTTGGAAGATGCCAGGAATATCTGCTGTAATTAAAACTCTAAAAGAAATTTTAAAATCAAATTCAGGGCTTTTGAAATCTTGTGCTTTGGAAGGGCAGTTCCACCACAGTGACCACATCAGCAGAGAAGCTGGAACTCACATCATTCTGCTCTGTGAAGGATTGTATTTAGCCTTGAGTATGCTAGTCTTTGATCTGGAATCCCTTATTTTGCTGCCAATTTTTACAGCATGTTGTGAAGTCTGGCTGGCTTTCTGGCCTGTAGAAGAAACTAGAGAAAGGACGTGGAAAAGGACATCAATATCACCAAGAAAAAAAAAAGTGAAACTGCGTGCTAAGTTTTGAAGTTCATGGCTAGTTAAGATAACCAGGCATTGTGTTGGATAAAATCAAAACCGTAATAAGCAAGCATTTGTTGACATCCAACAAAAGTCAGTCTTTATAAAAAGCTGTCACTGTATTGTTTCCATACTATAAATGCATACTGTATATGAATCTGGTGAGGCATTAAAACAGATTAATTTAAAAATATGTTCTAGGACTTCAGTAAATAAAACAGAAATTAAAAATCTATTTTTACTGATCTGAGACATGTAAGTGGGCTTTTTAGGTGTCTGAAGTCAAGTCACTGTCTTTCATGCAGTTTATGAATTATGGTTTTGTTTGGTCTAGAGACAGAAACTTTAAAAGAGAGATCACAGGTCAAGCAGAGAAATAAAACAGAAGCTATAAAACGTCAGTCATAAGAAGGATTGGCCATCTCTCTTTCTTTAATTTTTTGTGTCTGCCTTTACATACTATATATCACAGTCTTCACTGGTGCCCAGATTGAAAAGCTGGAAGGTACTGTTTACTGTTAATGTGTTTCTGTGATGCATGGGCCAATGTTACTGACCAAAGGATTTATCTACTAACAAGAAGATCAAAAGATTGACACAAATAAAACAAACAAATTTTTTTTTTCCCTTGAAAAATGGATTTTGCCTTAGTCCCTGAAACAACCCAGGGACTCTGTCTGGATTTATACTCTAAAAATATGGAGACCCTAATTCCTCCAGATAGTGTGACCTGATTATAGCTTTATTATCTCTAAATAGAAAGCACTTTTAACATTCTCAGAAAATGGGCTCTGTAGTGCTTTTCATTGATAAATTTACTTATTTTCCAGTTACTGGGTCACCATCTTTCTACATAGCTTACAAGTGAGGTCTAAGGCATCAAGTAGGAGTGTTTAAATAAGTTTAGCTGTTCCAGGTTTAGTTATTTAAGAGACTCCTGCCCACATTTTTATTAAGCTCTATTTAGTAAAGCACACTCAAGACCCCCTGAAAGCTAGTTCACAAACTTGATTGCATAAAATAGTAGAGATATTGCTGTAGAAATAATTTGGCATATATTTACATACACTGAATAGATACATGTGAGAGCTGTGTTACAGCTGTGCTGTTTGAGGGTTTGTGTTTTTAAGGTTTGGGGTTTTTTTTGTTTGTTTGTTTTTGTTTTGTTTTTCTTTTTCTTTTTGTTTTGTTTGTTTGTTTGTTTGCGTTTTGAAGTTTCTAAAATGACGAAAGAGGGGAAGTGCTGAAGTAATATAGTCTAAGGTGATCTTCTCTACTGTTCTCCTCTAGGGATGCTGGTCTTCCAAAAAGCCAAGTCTGAAAGAAATGATATGATTTTTTCATACCTTTTAAATGCAGCCTGATTATTTCTTTAAGTGTTCTAACATTGGAACATTATTTATTAATACCGATATTATTATTATTATCACTAATAATTTTTCATTCAAATTTTCAGTACCCTCTAGGTGCCCACACTCAGGATCTGAAACTCAATTGTGAGTCCTGTACAAACACAAAATGAAAACACAAGTCCTCTCACATAGAGCTGTCAGAGAGGGAAATGAGACAAACCAGGGGAAAGTATGGACAGATACCAGTAGAATGATTTCACATCTCAGTAATTTTATTAAGGCTAATTCAGGACTGCAAGATATTAGATATACTTTCTTTCCCTCTTGTGTTATTGGCTTGGCTTTTGCTGGCAGTCTTTTGTTCTACTTATAGTCCACTTCCCTGGACTATATCCCCTCAGCTGTTTCTAGGGAAAAAAAGGCTAATGTGCAGATGATTTCTGCGTAAATCTTTCAAGTTTTCTGCATAACTGTCTGATTTGGGGTATTTTTCTAAGACAGAGCTTACCTAAGTATTACCTACTGAAAAGTGAGGATGAGGTTTGCCAGCGACTTTCTCCAATGTAGATTATAGTGCAATTAGCGTGAACGCACAAAAACCTATGACATCTAGGTAGGTTCTATTTCCTGGGATAACTGTTCAGTGAAAAAAAAAAATCACTGACATGTAAGCAACGATGTAAGTGAAGACCCTTAATCCCTTTTTTCTTTTTTTCATTTGTATCCCTGCTGATTTCTGTGGCATTAACAGGAAAGGAAAATTGTACATTCACATTAAGTAAAGTAATAAAGTGGCTTTGATTGTAATTCAATTCAATATGAAAAAAGTGGCAATTTCATCAGTAATTTCCATACCCACTGATGCCCAATAGATAGTGAATTTACCAATCAATGGTTTTGCAAGACTTTTTAGAGATGCTTTTTCAGCCTACTTCCCTTCTTACCTCTTTCTTTTTTGCTCATTTTCCTTGCTAACGTTTCTACTCTTAGTTTCATTGCCATTGATAGTATTTTCAATATGTGCTACTTGAGGATCCTGCTATTCAGGTTCATTTCCACAACCATTATTATCCTAATCTCTCTCACTCTCTTTTTTCCCCCTGAAGTACTCCTTCCATTCAGCTCCTACACTCTGTTCTGTAGCCTGGATCGAAAACGGAGAAAGAGCCCAGCTAATGTTTAAATAGTAATTCAGCAGTCTTTAACCCACTGAAGTGTACACATATTACCACAGCATCTATAATATCTTCCCTATGATTACCCAAGAGAAATTCAAGTCTTCTCACTGAAGTTCAGATCCAAGCAGACACATTACCAAGTTGAAAGCACGCAAGAGCCTCTCACAAAATAATGAAGACTATGTTAGGGTAATGTTGCCTTTGATACTTGCCTGCCCACCAGGCAGACTTAACTTTAAGTATACAGCTGCTCATTAGGATTCATACAACTCCAGGGAAGTGATTTCCTTCCCTCAGCTCCTATCTTCCCATAGTGTTGTCTTGTGTTAGTGGTGCCTGGCATGAACAGATTATGGGTAATAAGGTTTGTCCAGTGCAGAGCTGGGAATACAGTGCTTCTCTGCTCTACAGAAGCCAGTTGTGCCATTAGATTCCATCTGGCCTCTGATTTCCAGCATAAAGAATTTCTGGAAACAGCATAATGTTAGATCAATGGAAAATTTGCTGCTTTTAATGCTTGCTGGGTTACTGTAGGTGATTTAGAGGACTTTTCATATGTTATTATTAAGCAGCTCTGTGGCTGGTCTCCACATCAAGAAAAAGAAAAAGAATACTTTGCCTCTTCCAGACATACACCCTCAGTACACAGTATTGAAAATAAAGTGGACTAATCAGCAACTAAGAGAAAAAAAATAAAAAATAAAAAAAAATAGGCAAAAACAAGAAACATAACAATAGATAAAATAATATTCAATATTTTTTGAATAGCCATGCTTCTCTTTCCAGTTTCTTCTTTACAAACTTTGCAGAGAGGAAGAAAGGAAGACGAAATACACAAGATACAATAAAAATCTAGATTGCAATACATTTGGTCAGGCAGCCAACTAACCAGTATCATATCTGTTGGCAGAAAACAAAGGTGATTTTTTCATGGCATTAAGAGAGAAATTTAAGTCACATCCAAAACCTTCAGTAACCTACCATATTCAGTCATCTGGAGCACACAAGCTTGTTAACCTGCAGTCACTGTTGTCATAATTTGTTTCAGTTCAATGCCATGATGTAAACATGAGTAAGATCCATAGAATTCATAGAAGTTACTAATAAAAAAAAGTAGGATCCAGCATGTTTATCTTCAGTGAAATAATATATATCTTAGGTATCAAAT
>VXAL01003287.1:27118-44325 GCA_013399475.1 Chauna torquata | reverse complement strand
AAGTAGAAAGTAAGAAAGGAAGTAGGGAATGAATTCCTCGTTTTGCTTTTCTTGCATGTGGCTTTTGCTTTACCTAGTAAACTGTCTCTGTCTCAACCCATGAGTTCTCGCACTTTTACCTTTCTGATTCTCTCCCCATCCCACCTGGGGAGAGTGAGCAAGCGGCTGTTTAGTGCTTAGCTGCCTGCTCGGGTTAAACCACAACAGTTGGCAACATGGAGGTCTGTGTGTTGGTTAGAATTCTCACCACTTTCATCACAAGTATGTATCTTTCTGCATAGAGGGGAGACAGCTGATGTAAGTAGACCTTTAAGTACACCATCTCTCATGCTATTTGGAATAAGTCTGTGACTGAACATAATTTTGGTAATAAGCAGTGCATGTTCTACCCGCGTTAATGATGAAGTTTGAGGAAAGCTCAGAGTGGGTTATGTTAACTTGAGTACTCCACAATGATCATTGGCCAGCCCCTGCTTTTGGTATATGCTGTACAGATGTGACAGTCCTTCCTACCTGTCAAATGCCTACCACTAGGCTTTCTTTCTGCAAGTTTTTATGCCTATATAAAGTTAACAATATTCTGAAGTAGGACAAAATAATCTGGGCACCTCAGAAAATTTTCATCTGTATTGGGTTTACGTGGTAAAGGTTTGGTAGCAGGGGGGCCACAGGGGTGGCTTCTGTGAGAAGATTCTAGAAGCTGCCCCATGTCAGATCAGAGCCAGCTCCAGCCGGCTCCAAAAGGGACGCACTGCTGGCCAGACCTGAACCAATGAGTGATGTTGTTTGCGCCTCTGTGAGAGCAGCTTTAAGAAAGGGAAAAAACTGCTGCACAACAGCAGCTGGGAGAGAGAGGAGTGAGGAACAGCCCTGCAGACACCAAGGTCAGTGGAGAAGGAGGGGGAGGAGGTGCTCCAGGCAGCAGAGGAGAAGTTCCCCTGCAGCTCATGGTGAGGACCATGGTGGAGCAGGCTGTCCCCCTGCAGCCCATGGGGTACCACATGGAGCAGATCTCCACGCTGCAGCCCATGGAGGAGCCCAGGAAGGAGCAGGTGGATGTGGCCTGAANCGGCATCCTGTGGGAGGGACCCCATGCTGGAGCAGGGGAAGAGAGAGTGACCATGAAGGAGCGGCGGAGACGAAGCGATATGGACTAACCATTTCCCATTCCCCTGCGCCGCTCGGGGGGAGGAGGTAGAAGAGGGTGGATGGGGGAAGGTGTTTTTAGTTTGCTTTTAGTTTCTCACTGCTCTAGTTTGCTAGTTATAGTAATAAATTATATTAATCTCCCTATGTTGAGTCTGTTTTGCCCGTGACGATAATTAGTGAGTAACCTACTTGTCCATATCTCAACCCTTGAGCCCTTGTCCATCATATTTTCTCCCCCTGTTCCTTTGAGGAGGGGGAGTGAGCGAGCGGTTGTGGTGGAGGTCGGCTGTTTAGCTAGGTAAAACCACCACATCATCCTGACATGGAGTATAGCCTAGGTGTCAATACTGGATCCAATACCGTCTGACATGAGTGATCTGCATGATGAGAGCAAATGCACCTTCAGCATGTTTGCTGATATAAAACTGAAGAGTAATTGATACAGCCATTGGTTGTGCCACCATTCAGAGGGACCTCAAGAGCCTGGATAAATGAGCTAGTGGGAATCTCATGAAGTTAAACAAAGGGAAATGCAAAATCCTGCCCCTGGGGACAAATAGCCCCAGGCACCAGTACGTAGTTTGGCGCACTGACTGGAAAGCAGCTCTGCTGAGAAGAACCTTGAGGTCCTGGTGGACAGCAAGTTGACTTGCCAAAAAGCCAGCTTGATGAAGGCATGAAAACATGCAGGAGAGTTTAGCAGGTTGGGGTAGCACGGGAGAGCCATGTGGGGAGGTCATCTGTAATTACTCCAGAGTCCATAACTGTTAGTGATGCTGAAAACACTTGATCTTTGCATTTACCATTCCTTACTTCACTCTTTGGGTATGTTTCGGTGCATGTGCTATAAAATCTGCAGGACACTTCTGTAGGTAGACTTTTCTTATGCAATTAGTCTCAGAAATTCCTTTTATTTTAGTCAGAAATTCTAATTCAGACCTGGAAAATCTGTAGGGAAAAAAAAAATGCACAAAAGGTTTGAGTTTCTTTCTGGGAAAGGAAATGGCAAATAAGTGCATTTTGAACATTTATAATATATTAGACCATTGTAATCAAAATGGACCTAAAAAGACGTCAGCATCATCCTCTTGCATGTGAAGGCCTTAGACAAAACTTCATGATTCATTTATAAGGATGCATTAAACTTTCTTTTTAGTTTAGAAGTATTAAATCTTCAAAAATCACTGGGTCAAAGTAGTAAAGCTCCTCTGTCCTGCTTTATTTCTGATCTCGATTATTCCTGGATTCTTGATTTCTCAGGGGCTAGATTTGATCAGTACATCCATTTACATGGAATAATTCTTTTTTAATGATATTTTGTTTTTTTTTTGAGATGTGTAAGGTGGCCTAAAATAGTCATCCTGAGCCAGGACAATATTCTAGCTGTTAATGCCCTATCTATAAAAGATCAAGATCACTACAGCAAAAATGCAGTCTGAAAAATTTAAATGTGCTGTGTAGAGGAGAACTTCTGGTTTATTTAGAGATTCCCACACAAAGTCTAGAATATAACTGACTTGTATGAGAGAGTAGTAACAATAACCTTACACCAAGGTACTTCTAAGCATAGCTATTTAAGCAACAACACCTGAGGATACTGTATAGTTAGGTATTTAGGTAATTCTGGAAACAAGAGAGAACCAAGGGGCATTTAAACTCCTAAGTCTCTATTTAAATTAACTACACTGTTCTCTGTTCTCACATCACCAAAAGAGGAAAACTAGAAGTAAGTTTTAAAGAATTTGTTTCACATTCAGCCACAAATAAGATCACCAGCAATTAAGCGTTTTTGCATTTATGTATGCTGCGGACTATGTAAAACTTTGGATTCACAGAAATTCAAGAATATTAATTGAGACAATAAAGCAAAAATTATTTGAAGTTCACTTTGAACATTTCATGTTACTTTCTATCGCAATATCTCTTATGGAGTCAGACTGTGAAATAGATCATTGGACAATGACAGTGTGATGAATTGACTAAAATCTTCAATATTCAATAAGACTGGGATCTGCTGGAGTCCTTTTTGACTTTGTTATAAACAAAACAAAACCACAACATAAATTTTATTTTTCATTTCGTGTAAGTTATGCTAGCTCTTTAGAAGGAACATTAAAACTGAACTTTTGAAGAAATTCCATCTGAGAATCTTGAGCAAAACCTGACTTTGCAAAGAGTTCTTTTCGCTGGTACACATATCCTCTTTCAAGACAATTTCTGTGCACAGATAAAAAATTAAGGGTTGTTCTAATGGCAGTCTTTATGCTGCTCCCTTTTTCATAGTAATAAAGTTACTTTTAGAGATCCGTAAATTTTGTGCAAAGTGCAATTTAATAACAACAGTGTCATCAGCTAATAAAACTCAGGATTCTAGATTTTTTGGAGCAGAAAATGATCCAGTTCTCTAAGCCATTTCAGTCTGAATGTTTTACCATAATTTTCCCATGATTTCTTGTCTATTGCAGTTAAATATATCTTATATACCTGTAGCTTCATTTGTTATTTCTCCTTTATTTTTTTGATAACAGCATCCCTACTTTATCCTGCCACTTACTTTCCAACTGACATATTACTGTCTCAATTTCTATCCGAACTCTTTCCCATATTTTTTTTCTATTTTTTAATTATGTTTTTGATCTTTCTGTGGAAATGAACATTATATACATATATATATATATTTAAGATGAAGAAAAAATTTGGAATAGTATTTATCATAATGTTGAGAATTACAAACCAACATTTCCTATAAACCTTATTTTTTGTTAGTTTTTCCTTTTTGAAAACAGCCATTAGTGAAGGACTGTTACTTTACTGTACTATCAGCTACAGTAAAATCAACTCCTTAAGTCAAAGTCATTGAACTGATTAAAAACTCAGAAGGTGATACACAGTCTTACACTTCCCAACTGCATTCAGTATGGTCCTGTATATATTTGAATGTTGCTGCTTAAATTGTATCTATCTCAGTCATACATTTCACTAGCACTGACAAATTCAAGTAGATTTGAATTCTTCTTATGACTAGTGATAAGCTCTTAAATCCAACCTATCCTAGTGATAGTGGTCTAGGTTATTATTTTATCCTTTTTGACTAACATTTTTCTCTTTAAAACTACAGATATGTCTACAGGAAATGTAGGACTACTGTGATGACAGAATTGAGAACAACATTTTGCTTTTGATTCTGCAATAGTTTGTACGTAGTGTTCAAATTTGTAAGTTGCAGTATCTGATATTCCACTTTAGCAGGAAGCTATACTGCTTCTCAAAGATTTCTTCAACGCTGCTACTGAACAGTTGTCATTTGTAGCAGTTCAGCTCAATAGGAGCCATGAAATAGTGGGAACTATTTATTTGATTGTTATCATATGAACATTTCTAGAAGTAAGCAATAGTTTATGCAAAGTCAGCTATTTAATGAAAGTCAAAAACAATATGAAATAACTAAAAAAATGTTTAACCCTATACTGAAAGTACTTCACTAATGTTCAGTTAAAGAATTGTAATGTTGACATCTATAATTTTCACATCATCTCACTGTTCTCTCTTCATTAGAAAATCATTTAGATGAACTATGATAACTGTGCATGATTAAACTGATTTGAAAAGGAAATAAGCAGTAGCTGTGTATTTCTATGAATGTTTACACCTCCTTACTATATCACCAGCACCTGCATTGAAAATACGAATTATGCCAATAATAAGGGCAATCTTGATACAATTAGCATACCAGTTGTGTTATAATATTTCAGTTTTCCATAGTTTCTAATCTTTTAGTAAAGTAAACAAAAAAATCTTTTATTATTATGGAGGAGAAATTTTTGTGCATCCTGATGGCTTCCTCTAATAGTTGTCTTGGTTGTAGCTTTATAGTAGCCTGAATAGTTGAAAGTCCCAAGTGGCCTCAAATGGCTCTAGTTGAAATGACTGCATGTTGCATCCCTGCTTAGTGGGAGCTCTTCATATTACTTTGCTGACAATCACAAGTGAGGAATAAAACTTCATAACATCCACATCACTATCATTTGATATGTCTTCTCTGTGTCTGATTATTAAAGACAAAGGAAAAGTGGAAAGGGAGTAGTTGTTCAGTTTGGGGGCTTTGTAAATGTTTTATTCAGCTGTTTCAGTCACAGGTATCAAGAGTCTATGATCAAAAACTTATTTACTTCCTTGGTTTGTGATTACAGTGCTGTTTAGTTTGACCATATTCCCTCATTCCTGTGATTTCTGTTGTATATATGTAAAGTAGTAATGTTATCAAAATTCATACCTAAATGCTACTCATTTGATTTCAGTAGAGGTCTGACCTGTGTAAGATCAAATTTTATTCCTGCCATCTCTTTATCTTACTGCTCTAAGAACGTATATTTTCTTCTATTCTCACCCATCTTCACTGTCTGTCAAAGTGATTGATCTTGATGGATCTTGATGGATCCATCTATAAAAATCAGCAAAAGTACATTCAGTGAGTAAGTCAGAAACTTTGAAGTTTATCTGCATCATTTCTTAAGTTTCCTCATTCCCTTTTTATTTAGTTTCTAGAAGAAATCTTTATTTTTCTTTCACATGTGAAGTCATTGGGTCTTGCTGTTTATTTGTGTTATTGCAGTTTGCCTTAGCAAACTGATTTGCTTCAACATATATTTGAAAATCCTAGTGCAAGTCTTCTACTGTTTATTAGATCCCACAAACTTCATGTGTGTTTGCAAATTGGAGAGAAATACAGAGTTTAAAACTTTCCAACAAAAGATGGCTTACAGCACATAAATCCATTATATGCATCCAGACATAAATGGCTGAGAACTTTAAGATCCCGTTTATGTGAAAGTGAATTATGCTTGTCTTGAAGCTCTGGAAAGTGTGGTGTACACTTTTAAGTACATTTATAAGCATATCGAGACACAGCTTATTGGCATTTACAACTATCCTAATTTTATAGCTGAAGTTTTATTAAACCAACAATAGTCATAAAAGTACGTAAACATGATGGATTCAAGTTTCCAGGTACTCTCCTTCTTGGTTTTTTTTTTTGTGTGTGTGTTTTGTTATTATATTCTTTATACTCATTTTCAGAAAAAAAAAGTTACATACAGATATATAGCCATTCTCTGCTGTGTATGCCCCTCTACTGATAATATCTATTTCCTTGCAGTACATCAGAATTGCTGAAACCAAACTAAGTGCCCAAAATGATATCAACTCACCCTGGAAAGGGTCAACAAAGCAATTCTTGATGAAAAATAACCCTAAGTCCTAGGGCTTATTTTCTTCCAGAAGTCTCTGGAAAGCAGTAGTATCAGAAGAAAGAATATGGTGTAGGGGACAATAAAAGGGACTTCTGCCTTAATACATGTAGGCAGTAGGAGCAGATTTTCTCTGATCCAGTTTCAGCCATCTAAAAGCTAAGTTTATGGTTAAAGGTGGTTATCCAGCTGATTTTAATAGTCCCTGGAAGGACACAGGAACTTCTGGAAGGTAACTGATTAGAAAAAGGTATAAAATACATTTAGCTACCCTCTGGAAGCACCCATCTATATCCATTAGCTATGATGAAAGGCTGAACAAACTACTTTAGCACTTTTAAGTCTTCTTTTAGAGAGCTATATTGAGAGTAAATGCCAATACACAAAGATACTTAGCTAATTATTTCAAAAATAGTTTTCACTGACTAAGAAATAAGTTAGACAATCCTACGCTAATTTCTCTTTACAATTTACTTTACATACTTCTCAGCTCTGTTATCTTAAATGTCTAATATTGTCACTCTAATACAAAGCTTTCTCAATTTCCAGAATAAACTGTATCAATTACTCAAAAGACAGGCAGAATGAGCCACTTTGTGAACGTGTAAACCTGTTTTTCTCAGAAATTCTTTACAAGCTATTTCAAGATGATTCATTCTTGCACATGCAGAATAAGTTACAGAATAATTCAATTTATTGATTAATCAGTAATGCCTTTATTTTCCAGAATGGAAATAATCCTTTCAGAAAAGAAATAGCAGGTTTAGTAGCACTATAAAATTCATCCAGGTTACAGCTGGTAAAGTTACAGCTAAATTCTACTCTGTTTAAAATTTCATATTCCTGAAAATATTCACAGGAAATTACTACAAAAGATCAGGTACAAGTTCTTCTTTTGCAATTCAGAATCAATGTCTTTTATGCACATTTGAGCTACAATATAGAACTGAAATTGTTCCATAGCTCTGATAAATTTCTTTTTAAGTGGAAAATGGACAGACCTCTATTGTAATTCTCCTGGATCCTCTCTGCAAGACTTTTGACTGTGAGATACAGGTTTATGGGTTAGAATGGGTAGCACAACCATTAAGCATTGTGCTAAAGTGGCTCAGAAACACATGTGATAGTCAATTGTTGTGGGTTAACCCTGGCAGTCAGCTAAACACTGTGCAGCCGCTCACTCACTTGCCCCACAATGGCATGGGGAAGAGAATTGGGAAGGTAAAAGTGAGAAATCTCATGGGTTGAGATAAAGACAGTTTAATAGGTGTAGTACAAACTGCATGTGCAAGTAAAATAAAACAAGGAATTCATTCGCTACTTCCCATGGGCAGGCAGGTGTTCAGCCACTGCCAGGAAAGCAGAGCTCATCACGTGTAACGGTTTCTTGGGAACACAAACGCCATCACTCCCAATGTCCCCCCTTCCTCCTTCTTCACCTCAGCTTTTTATTGCAGAGCATGATGCCATATGGTATAGGATATCCCTTTGGCCATTTTGGGTCGCCTGTCCTGGCTGTGTCCCTTCCCAGCTCCGTGTGCACCCCCAACCTCCTCACTGGCAGGGCAGCATGAGAAGCTGAAAAGTCGTTGGCTCTGTGCAAGCACTGCTCAACAGTAGCTAAAATATCAATGTGTTATCTACATTATATTCATAACAAATACAAAAACAGCACCACATGAGCCTCTATGAAGAAAATTAACTCTATCCCAGCCCAATTTAGTACAGCAATGATGGCAATGGAGCTGTGAAGAAGAAAAACAGTGATTCATTTATGATTTTGACATATTCGGGGAAAAAGCCTTCTTTGGCCGTATGGATTCTTCATGGTTTATTTCCTAGAAGTAGATGCATAGGGGAGAGTAGCTGTAGCTTAGGAGTGTGATCCCTAGCTCTTAAGGTAAATGTCTCGTATCTCTTGTTCCCCATAGACCATACTTATACACAATGCACAGCCCTAAAACTGTACTACCCAAGCATGTTTCATTTAATAACAGCAACAGGCCTTCTGTAGTTGTTTAGGCAGCTGAACATAGCATCTGTGAATGACAGAATTTTGGACAAAATATTTCTGGCCATATTTTGAGATTTAAGTGGAGATAAAACTGCTGGTAAAGTAACAAAACTCAGTGTGTTCTCTGGCAAGCATAGAACGAAGTAGTACATTTTGAGGGGTCTATAATTTGCTTATATTCCTATAAGGAATTTTGAAAGTGATTTTTAAGGTTTTCAGATTTAGAGTGGTTCTTTACAGTTCTATTTAGAAGAAAAGTTGAGATACTGCTTTTGTACCTAGAATTAATTGAAACAATTGGCTGAAACTGTTCTTTCTCTCTATCAGTGGCATTTCTGGGAAAGTTTATGCAATATCCAGGTGGACCACCTCTTCTTGAACCAGCGAGTGATATTAGTACTAACCTCTTGAGCACTTTCATTTGCTAGTGGAGACAAAATAATCCAGGTAATAAAATCTACAGAATAAGTGTGTGTATGGTAAGGGGTTTTTTTGTTTGCTTGTTTGTTTTAATATGCTCTACTATCAATTAATTATATCATTTTGGGGAGTCGAAAATTCAAGGGGAATGTCTCTCATTGACAGCTAGAGTAAGTAGTGTAGTTCCAGAAAAATTCATGGAGCTGATTCTACAGCAGAACAATTTGCTTCTTTCTGCTTTTCTCAGCTCTTCAGGATTGTTATAATGGCAAACGAAGCTGAGAAAAGTACACTCTGAGATTATAAACAGTAGCTAGAATGCAAAGATCTCTCAGAAGATAAATATAAAGCATATATACATGTGTATCAATTAAGAATTACAAAAATTTAGAATTATCTAGCAATAGGTTTTCATGTGCAAAACTCGTGAATTGTTTCTAAGTATCACAGTGAAAA
Organism: Chauna torquata; assembly: GCA_013399475.1. NCBI lineage: Eukaryota > Metazoa > Chordata > Aves > Anseriformes > Anhimidae > Chauna > Chauna torquata. Next base: position 35,040 of record VXAL01003287.1, on the reverse strand, counting down.
ATCTGCGTCACATCTCAAATGATTACTTGAATAAAAAAGGGAAAGTTTATACCATACCCTGCAGTTTCTTTGCTCCTCCATCCAACTCCTTCCTCCCTCCACTTTGGATTTCTGTGCATGTTATATGAGGATTATTTTCCAGTATATTAAGTATATGCCATGCTCAGCATTAAAAACTGAAGGTAAAGGAAGAAAAGGGGATTGTCTTACAAGGTGTCCATTCCTCAGAGACTAGTTGAGCGTCAGTCTGCTAGTGAGAAGTACTGAGGCTTTGGCATCACTTGTGGGAGCTTTTTTTCTTTTTTGTCTTTTTTTTTTTGTGTGTGGCTTTTTTCTTTTTTCTTTTCCCTCTTTCCTTCACTTATTAATCTGTCTTTGCCTTGTTCCATGCGTCTTCTTCCTTTTGTTTTTCCTACTCTTTTCCCCATCCTACTGATGGGGATCAACACTCGCCACACTTTCAAAATAAGTTTCTTCCTTCTTTCAAGTGTTCTATAAGTCTTTATCTATCTGTCCACTCTTAATGACTTGAGTTCAAAGACTGTTGTCATGAGTGCCCAAAAAAGGGACTGAAAATTTGCCAAGAACAAAACAGAAGCTTACCAGCTCATCAAATCAATTGCAGTTTTAATGAAGAAAATATGCAGAAGTAAGAGAAGAAAGTACATAATGGTGAATTAGACTGTCTAAAGTTGCAGGTTTGGTAACAGAAGTGGAACAACTTAATTAGTGAGAATTTTTCTACTTAAAAAATTGAAGAAAAATTCTCTTAGAAAAAAAAACAGGAAAAAAAAAGAATTTCTGTAGCACTCCCATTGTTTCTTGATGGCTGCCTCTTATCTCCCTGAAGAATTGTTGATAACCTCTACTATTCTGTGTCTCAAACAAAACATCAGCATCTTCATTCTAGACCATGGTCTAACTTGTACCATAAACCAATATTTTCCTCCCAAACAGGCCATATATAAGAAAGACTTAGACATACTGCATTATTCAAAGGAAAGAACACATTATTTTTACAAATTCTGTCAGAGGTAAAAACAATCATAGCAAAAGCAAAAGATAAATTAAGGATTAGAGGCACTAGACACAGTTTGGAACACTGGAAATTCTGATTAGATGTAAGGAAGAAATTTTTTTACCATGAGAGTGGTCAAACACTTGGTTTCCCAAAAAGTTGGTGGGATCTCCATCCTTGAAGGTGTTCAAGAATAAACTGGAAACAGACATGAACCTGATCTCACTGGACCTCATTTAATTAAGAGAGTTGTAGAGACCTCCAGAGGTCCCTTCCACCTGTGATTCTGTGATTCTATTCTATAATTAAAATACAAGATACAGATCAGTTTTTACCATAACGAACTTTACATCTATCACAATATTAAAATGTACTTTCATTAAATTGATTTGAACTTCTGTATTTGAAACACATTCACTGAGAGACCTTGCAGTTTTTGAATTGGTTAGAATAATCAGATTCTCCAACTACTACTAAACTGTAGGTAAGACACAAAATTATATATCAGGTAGATTTATGGTGTTAAAGCTTTTCTGAAGTGACTCTGATTTTTTAAAATATTTGGGTGTCACTTTAAGAAGCATGACTTAATGATGGTTAGAGGATTAATAATTCCTTAGTATCGCATAGCTATTATAACCACATGCATAATATCCTGACCCTGATTCCATGATGTGTTTAACCTGCTGGCTGCTCGTGCTGTAGTCATATACATTTTTGGGGTGTTGAGGTCAGAAGATTAAAATAAAGGACTTCAAGGCATAAATGTGAAAGATGCCTGAAGTTATCTGTTCACATTTGGAATTAACCAAGTGATACAATTTCTAAATCAATCTCTTAAACAAAAAGTGTATGCTCAGCCATCAAATAACATATTTGCCTTCATTCACCTCTACCATAACAAGCTACTTTTGCATGCAGACCCTAGACAGACCTCCATTTTCCAGCTGTGCTAAGTTTAGTGATCTAACCAAGATCCAGATAGTTCCTCAGCTGTAACCTTTTCTTTTTTTAATTCAGGATTCAGCTTTCTTCCAAAGCTATTTTTAGTTAAACAGCTGTTTAGTCACAATTAAAGTAGTGTCAAGCCCAGAATAGCAAGCTGTGCATAGAGACAGGAGCTCATCTGCAGCACCATGCTAACTTGCCTGCAGGGCTTCCTAGTTGGAGCTGACAAGCATCTGGCTAGTGGCAGGCTGGTCTGTAGCACTGCATGAGCTTGCTTATATCCATTTGCAAATTGCCATGTAAACATGGTAAGGTAAAACAATGTATTGTTGCAGGATTATGTCTGTCAGATTTAGTCAGTTTGACAACTTCACTCTGCTGATAAATAAACTGGAGCTTATAGAATACTCACAAAACAAACAAAACCCTCAGTCCCACAATACCTTTCCTCACGACTTTCAGAATGGCAACACCTTCAGATAGTAACAGTCCTAATAGATTTAGGTTTCTATTTGTCTTCAAAGAAGTCTATATGCTTCTGTAAAACATCATCTGATTTGAATTTGGCTTCTGTAATTGCTAAATCTTCAATGTGAATGTTAATAGCAAATTAATATAAAATAAATTCCGCTTCCTTTCAGATGGTTGTAAAGATATACTTTCTTCATCTGATATGTACTGTATACTGCATCTGATTGGCTCTATTTATTTTCTATTGGTTTGCAATCCTCTTCCATTTTGTCTCTTTCAGATGGTAAAGGTATATTTTAAAAAATACAACCGCTAAATGAAATGTGATTTAGACAATGAAAAAACAGTTGGGAGCAGGTTTGATGAACAATACACTTCAAGAAAACAGCCAAGCACTTTTCAATTGATTCTTTTTACAAATACGAATGCTGCTGATGTTGATTACATTTAATTAATTTTATCTTTGGAAAATCAAATCCCAGGACATTGTGCCAAAGGTGTAACTAATGAAGAAAGCGAATAGAATAACGTTAAGGACACATGGAAGATTTACAAAGAAAAAAAAAAAAAAGAAACTTTGCAGGTTGACATTATATGGTTCTCATCGCTACAAAAGCATTGGTTGTTAATTTATTCCAATTAAATTAGAACTAGGAGGTGATTAATAGCATTAACTGAATGATTAAAACCAGTTAATGCAATCTACTAGAAATATAAAACAACTATCTGAATTAGAGACATGCCAGCCAATTAAAACAACAACAAAACAAACAAACAAAAACCAGAATTGTCAGGTATTTGTGTGCTTCTGAGGATCCATAATGAATTGCCTATACTGCTTTGAGTTACATTCTTTAGTACACAAATTTAAATTAGCAGGCTGTCAGTAACTCACCCATCTAAAAATGAAACAACTTTGTCAGTCACTATTTTTGAACAATGATGTCGATGAGCAGGAGTAAAGTTCTGACAAAAATGAAGAACAAGTCTTTTTGCTTTGAACGCCAACAGTATAAGACACAAACTCCTGCTTGTGTTCTCAGCTTTTCTGTGATATGTTTCATCTGCAGGGATTAATGTGTAATCATTTAGTCCCATAAGTAACTCAGGATTCTGGTTCTGATCAAACGGACTAGAATCAACACTCACAAATGGTGTGCCTAAGTGTAGCCAATAAAAATTAGACATTTGGGTATTTTCTGATATTTTCTATATGCTTGATAGAGCAAAAGTGGCTGCAGCTGACAGTTGTAAAGTAAAGGCTGTGCATTACCAGTCAGCCAGATGATGTGGAGCTCCCAGCACAGAGGTGGCAAAGTTGCCATACTGTATCCTAATTCCTCCAGAAAATCAGTACTTTATGCAGCTTTCATTGCTTCTGATAAGAGAATGGAGACCTTTAAATTGTTTCTGAAATGTGTTCTTTTCTATTATTCTTCACCAAAATATCTTACTTTAAGTACCAGCAAGCGTAGTTACTTGCTTACCACAGGTAGTAAGGCTACCACAGATATTTTGGCTCAAGTAGGCCATGCAGAAGAAAGGTTTAAACAAACTTCATTCTTTAAACAGAAGAGTGCCTTATTTCTACAATGTTTGTTACAGATAGACACAATCATAAGAAAAAAAAAATAGATACATTAGAATACAAGATATAGATATGTTTATCTTAATGATCTTGAAATCTATCACAATATTAAAATATACTTCTATGAAATTGAATCAAACTTCTTGCCTTAAAAAGGCAGTAATCAAGACACTTTTGATGAGATCTTGATGAAAAAAATAATTTACCTGAAAAGATTTGCCAGACGCTCCTCTGAAAGTGAAAGAGAAACAGAAAGTAGTGTAGCACTTAGCTATACATTTTATTTTGCTCTGTATATGATTTTTCATGGAACATTAGTTTTCCTGCAGGGATTTTTATTTAGGCTGCCTGCCAGGCATTGCAGCAGTTTATGTTTTTTAGCTGGATATCTTGTTAATAATACACTAGACTGGCTATTTTTTTACTCACTCTAATGCTAATATTGCATATGTTGCCACATCTCTGTTCCATATATGTGGTCTGCATGTCTGTTTGTGAGGAAAACGTCATTTTAAACTTTTTTTTTCCTTTCTTTTGATTTTTGTTGTTGTCGTCATTTTCTGTCTTTCTGTTTAAGCCATGGTTTTCCAGTGCAGACACAATCCTTTCACTGGAGGCTTAGACCGTCCAGAGAGAAAATTGCTCTTTCTGGAAAACATATTCATATCCATATCATCATGGTAGGGACTACTTGGAGGAAACAGAAAATACTAACAATGCATTTTATAGACTGACAGCCAAAAGAGCTGAAATTTACTGTGTTGGACAGCACAGATAAGTGGCCTGGGTTATTCCTGACCTCACACTTATGTGTCTGCTCCTTCATCCAGCAATGTTGTCTGTCTGCAGATTGTGTGTACATTTAATGTGTGAAAATACTATGTTTACCCAACATACAAATGATATTTTGGTAGCACATCTGTGCTGCTATTTTGGAGGAGTTAGCATTAGATCTGCTTCCATATGCCTGTCAGAATTTGGCCGTAAGCACTGCAGCGCAGGAGTTAAACTTTTAGCTAAGCTCCAGTGGCATCCAGTGTCATTAGTAAATATATTTTTTTTCTTTTTTCAGTATGGGCATATGCTGCCAAGAGAACCAAGACTAAATAAACAAATACAACAGATAAATATATAGTAGTGCTTGGGGTCCTTCCCCTCCCCCTTCCCTTCCCCTATTAATTACAAACGTGTGATCCACTGTATAAAAGATAGAACTTGCTTTCTGCCTATTGATTCTTTTCACAGTTAGCTGTGCTCCTTCTCCATTCTCTGTGAGCTGATCATGGGCCAAAGTTATAGTGATTTTATTTTCTGAATTTCTTATTATAAGTTTTCTTTGCATTTGCTTAATTTATATTTGCGTAATGATGTGCAAAGTTAAAATCTTCATAATATATCTGTCAAAGGGTCTCCACTTGGCAGAGAATATTTCTGTTCATTCAGACTACGGGCATCTTGAAAGTGACAAAGACATGGTCCTCAAAACAATGGCAGTGGCATAAGAAAAGTACACAGATTCAAGAATGGTTTTATGGAGTTAAACAGGTTTGCATTACATTTGTTATATAAGCGGGGACAGCTAAGGAAAGGAAGTAGAAAACAAAATGCTTTAATTTTGGCTTTTTGGCAGTAATTCATACTGGCATCAGTATAAATTACTGATAAAGTATTATCAGAAGATGAGCACAAGCACTGATCCGCGGGTTATATATATATATATATTAATTTTAACATGTTTACTGGCAAGCTTTTGTGCAAATTAACAGGCTTTAACACAGTGCCCAGTAATTGTGCGGGGGTTACTGTGGCCTCTTTCCTAAAAAGCTATTTAGGCAGTACTATTGCAGGCTTGGATTCTTCTGCCTTACATAGTACTCCTGCACACTCCCATTGGACTTGGCAGATCAAAAAACTGTACATCTTCATGCAGTTTCTAAGGATAAGAAACACATGCCTTATATTTTAGTTATGATGGCATCATATGGATGGTTGCCCTACGGCTTTGATACTGTTCACACACAAAAAAAAGGACCTCATGACAGGAAATAACCATCACATCTTTATATCAAAAAGGTATCACAAGGACCCCAGAAGAGATTCAATTATGTGTTTGATGCTCTGAAAATAATCAGTCTGCATTAGAGAGTCTGTCCCTGAGTAAACTGAAATTATCACCTATTCTTGGAGACAGAAATGAATTTATGGACTTGTTGCATTTAGCACATTTGATGCAGCCACAGATCTGAAACTTCAGGACCCTGACTTTGAAAGAGTCTCTGCTAGTCAGCAGCCAATGTGCAGTTGTTCAGATGGTGGATGTGTCAGATGCATCTGAGGTGCACAGCTGTTTGTGCATCTGTAGCGGATTCCAAATCCCATGCTCTCTGAATATCATATAATACTACAATAGTGTACTTGTAATGCAAAAAGACTCAATGCCTGCAAACATGCTGTGCATAGATGCTTCTGGCTTCTTAAGATGGTCCCAAATGTTCATACAAAAAGCAGCAATTCAGACATCATAAGGATGACTTCAGTACTATTTTAGACTTACTTTAGACTTCTTCTTTGTGTGAAGAAACACAATCATAACTTTCTTTTTGTTGTTTAAGTATAAAATGTATAAGTATAAAGGAGCAAGAATTTGAGTTAAAACACACTGGATTTTACTTTGTACTTTGTTTTGATCCTTTTTTTTTTTCAGAAATCATTCTCTTTTTCTCAAGAAAACCAAAAAAAAAAAAAAAAGGCTGAAACTATACTGTTATGATTTTGTCCCATATACATTCTGAAAGTAATTAGATTAGCACAATTTAACGACAAAAACTGGTCCTTCTGGGTGTTTAAGTATAGTCTACGAAAATTCTGTGAGACTGCAGAAAAATGGACTTTGTATTGTTTCATAGTCAGTCTGAAGTTTTAGGTGTCTGTAAAAATACCGAATTTTCAGAGATTACAGCACAAGTGACTCTGTAGCTAAACTACTGATCTCCAATTCATCAGTAACATCAGCCAGCATTATTTAAGGGTAAGGCTTAAATGTTTTCTTACATAGGAATTAGTGAAATTTTAGTGGAAGTCCAAGGCATCCACATTAACAGCTCCAGATGAATTCGTAATGATCACTATTAACACAGTAAATATCAAATGTGTTGATGACGATGGGACACGTGAAGTGAAACAGAGACATAATGAAGTAAGTTCTGACATTACAAATTCAGGTAGCAGTAATCCTAATGGCAATGATCATAGCTCTACTAGATTAGAAATCTCACTCCTGGTCTTCACACATGGAACAGTAAAGTAAATATGAGTGGGAGAAATTACTGAAAAAAACAAACAAACAAACATAATTTGTTGGGTTGAATACCAAAAATAAAACAGCTGTATAAAGAAGGAATACATCAAGTACTGAGTGGTAACCGGCCTCAAAATGTTATCAGCTTAATCTATTACTGATAGGAAGAACTAGCTTATACTGGCAACAACAAAAAAAAGTACCCCAACAATCTATGATAGATTTTTCAAATAATTCACATAGATTGAATTTAATTTCATCTCCATCTAAGCATGATATACATTTCTGTATAAAGTCCTTGTATAAGTTCAAGGTATCATACATACCAGTGCAGTCAGTTTGAAAAGCAGCTTTGTCACACATGAAATCTATTTCCTCCTCCTCCTCCTTTTCCTCCTACTTCCTGTCACACATGAAGTCTATTTCCTCCTCCTTCTCCTCCTCATCCTCCTGTCACACATGAAATGTATTTCCTCCTTCCCCTCCTCCTTCTCCTACTCCTTTTCCTCTTCCTGTCACACATGAAATCTATTTCCTCCTTGTCCTCCTCCTCCTAATCCTCCAGTCAGACATGAAATCTATTTCCTCCTCCTCCTCCT
>VXAL01003287.1:1921-27006 GCA_013399475.1 Chauna torquata | reverse complement strand
CTCCTCCTCCACCTCCTCCTTTAATGCAAGAAGTTGTATCTTGTTGTCTTCAATAAATTATATTTTCATTCCTAAACCAGTGTGAAACTACAAGGTCAGAAAAATCCAAATGGAATCTTTCATTTTATTATATCAACATCTATCCAGTAAACGATGAAAATCTTTATCAGTCTTTCAAATCACACAATAATTTTTAATTGAACATTGTGTTAGAAACAGAGACGAGCCAATTAAATTATAGTTCTAATGATTAGAATTTGTAATTGTACATATTGCAGGCATATACTTTTATTTCATAAATAGCAATAAAAGTTATATCTTAGACATTCACTATTGTGTTTAAAATAAAATATGTTTTAAAAATCCTTTAATTACTCATCATTATTAAAAGATTTTAACCTTTTCTTTCTATTTCATTATCTTCTACACCAGGATATCCAATGAGCCTCATGGGCCCTAGAAAATTACTTGTAGGTCTATCTTCCATTCACTAGCATAGCAAGGGTTCTGAGCTCCAAAATGAGGGCATGTATATCTTTCTGTGGCTTTTAAACTGGAGTTGGTATTGACATGACTTACCATAATGTTTCTAGTATTTAATTTTTGTTCTCACTAGCTACACAGAGTTGTTTCATTGCTAAAGAAAGCTTGCTTGGTTAGCTTTTTTTACTTATGTTTTGTATGTATTAGGGTAGCTGGAATGAAACTAATTTCATTGTATGTGTTTTCAAAGTTTCCCTCAAGTAATTTCTCCCTTAATTTTGAACTCATTTTTTTTGTCAGGGACTTCTTTTCAGAATAAGTGTAATACACTGAAAATCCCTTAGGGAAAGTAGAGGGAACTAAATCTTAGGGAAGAAAAAAAAAAAAAAAAGAGACAAAAGCAGAATATTTGTTCTGGAAAGCTGCAATGTTTTCTCAATAATTACTGTGAGTAGCCTTACAAATAACACCAGTTTACCATTTAAACAGACGAGGTAAGCCATTTAGCCCTAGTTAAATGTAATTGGATATACTGTGCTAATTCTGTTTCATAGTGATTACTCCAGTTAAAGAGATTTAACTGGATGTCAAATAAAGGTCAAATCTTGTTCCCAATGAATTAAATGTAAGTTTAATCCTTGATTTGAGCAGGACTAGCATTTCATTTAAATGCATTATATGCTCGTATAGACCGTAAAATTCTAATAAAATATTAAGCCACAAGGTAAACCTCTCCTGCTTTTAAAATGCAGATCTACAAATATTTATCCAGATGATCTCATCTGAAGTTACCAAAACACTATGGCAAGGATTTGAGGGTATTTGTATCTATGTATTTACTTTTAAGTTTTTTAATATTTGAGTTCAGAACTATTATTAACAGGAAGATTCAAATCAAAAAAAAAAAAAAAAAGGATCAAAATGAGTGTAAAATCAAGTGTGTTTTAACTCAAATTCCTGCCCCTACATTTTATATTTAAACTGCATAAAGAAAAATTATGATTGTATGTTTCTTCACACAAATGTAAGTCTAAAATACTACTGAAGTCATCCTTATGATGTCTGAATTGGTGCTGCTTGTATGAGCATATGCTTACTTAAAAATAAGTGGAAATTCATAATTTGAAAATGTATGCAGTTGAAGCTTAAGAGATCTATATTTTTTTTTCCCCATTCCCTGATTTTTATCATTGTCAGTAAAGATTATATTAGTCTGTGGAAGCTGGAATCATAGAATGGCTTGGGTTGGAAAGGACTTTAAAGATCATCTAGTTCCAAGCCCCCTGCCACAGGCAGGGATACCACCTGCTGGATCAGGTTGCTCAGGGCCCCATCCAACCTGGCCTTGAACACCTCCAAAACACCATCCACAACTTCTCTGGGCAACCTGTTCCAGTGCCTCACCACCCTCTGAGTAAAGAAATTCCTCCTAACATCCAATCTAAATCTCCTCTCTTTTAGTTTAAAACTGTTACCCTCGTCTTTTCACTATTTGCCCATGTAAAGAGTCCCTCTCCATCTTTTTTATAAGCCCCCTTCAAGCACTGAAAGGCTGCAATGAGGTCTCACCTGAGTCTTCTCTTCTCCAGGCTGAACATCTCCAGCTCTCTCAGCCTTTCTTCATAGGAGAGGTGCTCCAGCCCTGTGATCATCCTCGCGGCCCTTCTCTGGAACTGCTCCAACAGGTCCGTGTCTTTCTTGTGCTGAGGCCTCAGACCTGGATGCAGTACTCCAAGTGGGGCCTCATGAGGTCACAGTAGAGGGGGACAATCACCTCCCTTGACATGCTAGCCACACCTCTGCTGATGCAACAAAGGATACAGTTGGCCTTCTTGGCTGCTACCAGCCTCTTCCTGGACACAGGGCCATTGACCGCAACTCTCTGGTTGTGGCTATCCAGCCAATTCCTTTTCCACTGAATAATCCACCTTTCAAATCCATCTCTCTCCAATTTAGAGATAAGGATGTCATGTGGAATAGAACTCTCTGAGTAGGTTTTTAATTATATTTTATTCAGTAGAATCTTATTTTGTAAATAGCTACACTGACTACTCTGTTAAGATTATTTGGCCTTAAACAAATTGAAAAAAAAAAAAAAGTGAAACCACATTTTAGAAAAAAGATTAATCCGCTATGTTGTGGTTTAGCCCTGGCAGGCAACTAAGTGCCACATAGCCGCTCGCTCACTCTCCCCAGGTGGGATGGGGGACAGAATGAGAAAGGTAAAAGTGCAAGAAGTCATGGGCAGAGATAAAGACAGTTTCCTGGGTGAAGCAAAAGCCACTCATGCAAGTAAAGCAAAACAAGGAATTCATTCACTGCTTCCCATGGGCAGGCAGGTGTTCAACCACTTCCAGGAAAGCAGGGCTCATCACGCGTAATGGTTTCTTGGGAAGACAAATACCATCACTCTCAACATCCCCCCCGCCCCTTCCTCCTTCTTTACCCCAGCTTTTATGGCTGAGCATGACGCCATATGGTATGGAATATCTCTTTGGTCAGTCTGGGTCAGCTGCCCTGGCTGTGTCCCCTCCCAGCTTCCTGTGCACCCCCAGCCCCCTCGCTGTCAGGGCAGCACAAGAAGCAAAAATTCCTTGGCTCTGTGTAAGCACTGTTCTCCGACAACCAAAAACTTCACCAATATTTTCATCAAAAATCCAAAACACAGCATTGTGTGAGCCTCTACGAAGAAAATTTATTCTCTCCCAGCCAAAACCATGACACTCTATAAATAATTTAACTGCTAAGCTATACCATAATGCTTCTATTTTATGATCATTTATTGGCCTACTAGATCTTAATTTATTTTGCACAGATTCATCGTATGTGGGCTATGTTATTTCCTTAAATAGTTTACAGGTAAGTGGAAGACGCAGTTTAAATCTGTTCACAGATGAAGGAGACTTGAACCAGTGACTCCCACAAGTTAGATAAGGCTGCTATGTACTCAGCTATAAAATAAAAGTAAGCTTACCACTTGAAGTATGTAAAAACTCCAAGCATCATTCCAGAAAGACTTCAGTTTACAGTAGCCAGGAGGATGCAGATGTTTTAGATACCCCAAGGCAGCTGAAATGGCATCAGATACTTAAATGCAGATAGTTGAATTTTACTCTTAGTGTGGTGTTTATTTCCATAAACAAACACAGATGTCTAATGTCATTTCAGTTTCCATGGAATACACCTCCTGGTCTCCAACAGTGCCAAAGTTGGCAATGGATGCCTCATAAATTCTGTGTTATTCTTATAGCCTGATACAGTTGTCTCACATACTCTAGGGCTTCTGCCTATGTTTAGGTAACTGTATTGAGCTCTAGATTTCCACTGACTAAAATGAAGTTATGAAGATGAATTTGAACAACTTGCTCACATTAAGCACCTACTTTTAGGGACTTATGCTTAGATATCTACATTCTGGAACTGACCCAGAGTTAGGATTTAAAATTCATCCCATTTTGGTTTTCTTTTTATTTGAACTGCCTTTTGAAAACTATGAAGTTATACATCATCTTACTGAAGGGCTGAATAATTTAGATCCCTTAAAGTGGCAATCAGCTCTTCTAAAGCACCTCTTCTGGCAGGAGTGGTGGTTGAAGATCAAGTAGATCAAATACGTAGATCAAGTATGTGAAATAATCAGGTATGGTGAAAACTCTAACCTTGCTGGTTCTTAAATAAACCCAAGTATCCATACCCACCATGGATTAACTATTCTTGCTGTGACAGAAGACAGACGCCTGCCACTGGTAGTTCTGTGACAGCCAAACGTTCCAAAATGCTCTCCAAACCCATCACAGCGGTGTCACCTTATGTCAGATCACAAGCAATCAGCTGTGAGCCCACGAAATTACATTTGTTTTTTGTAAGCAGGAGGGCAAATAGAATACAGATCTTCTGACTCCCAGATTATTCACTGGACACTGTTACCTTTGAAATTGCAGCTGATTAAGGTTCTGAGTATTTACCAGTTCTTTATCTGTCACCTAAGGGCCAGTTGGAGTAGGCATACCGGATTTGGCTATCCATCTGGCTTTCATTTGATAAAATCTGTTGTGATAGGACTTACTGTTTATTTGAAGGACAGTTATAGAATTATTTAATTTTATTTATCATTTTTACTTCATGTAGTTTATTTTTTCCCCAATGCCATCGTCTCATTTATGAATGTATAAACTCCACAGCTTCTTTGAAGAAAATCAATGTCTTTCAGATCCTTAGTCTAGATACAATATTGCAATTCTTTTTTCTTTGAATTATCTGTGGGCATAAATATAGTCAAGCCAAGTGAATCCAATTAAGGCCTCAACCTGCTTATTAAATTTACTTCTTGCCTACATGCTTTCCCAAAACATTGTACATGTATTTCAGACATTGCCAGCTGTACTAGAATTGCACTATTATTTGTGGTATCAGTCTAAACTTGTCCTTCAGTTTGCCTACAAAAAGGCTGCTGTGAAGAGCAAATGAATTACTACATTATGTTAGGTGGAGTCCTTTGTCTTCAGGGCCGGAGTCCTTTGTCCTTAGAATCTGTTTTAAAATAATTACAGTATTCTTTGGGGAAAAAAAAAAAGTTATATTTTATATAAAAATATTATAGATATAAGTAATTTCTGTGTTAGAACCACAGAAAACAGGGCTGGAAGCAAAGATCTAATTCTTTCTTGCACCCCACATATTAAACCAAAATTCATCTTAAAGATGTCTAGCTATGAAGATGGTATAACTTTCCTGTTTAATCCATTTCACACTTTAATATCCTTACTGTTAAAAACTCCGAACTATTAACTAAAAGTCCCTTGTTTAAATATTCATTGTCGTTTATCGTAGACATGAAAAACGTTCTTTCCTTCCTTTTTGCAGTCATCTTGACATTTTTTAATTATCAAGTGTTCTCCAAAATTCCTTTCTGTAAAAGTCACCCAATGCTTTCTGTCTTCAGTTTACTTTTTAGGTCATATTTTTCAAACCAGCACTCATTAACAATAAAACAGCTTTAATATCAGTGCCAAACTTCCGGATACTGATCATTTCTTTGAATGTTTATTCTTCTTTTTTGGTGAAGAAACTACTAATTTGCTCTAAGATGAATGCTTCTAGTATTTTTAGTAAAATCAATGCTGTTATTTTAAACATATGTATAAATGATATGTATGATGTGATACATAAAAAATATATAGAGAAATATATAACTGAAGAGTCAGAATTAAACTAGCTTTCATTACTTTGAGTGTTCTTTGGCATTTTTTTCTGACATATCACTTTTATATAGTTCAGAAATAGGTTCAAGGAAAAAGTCAAATGCAATTTTAATTATCTAGATATCATTATACCCAAAGAAAACGTATTCACATTTTTTTTTATAAGCATTTCAAAGTATTTCAAATTTTAATTTAGCAGACATTTATAAGCAAGATACCAGTTTACTGAATATATTATAATTATGGAAGAATATTCTTCTTTTACATAGAACACTATAGTATTTTAAACCTGGGCAAAAATATACAATCACTTTATATATATACACACACACACACATATACACATACATATATTAAAAGCTTACCCACAGTAAGCACCATCATCTGAATAACAAGCTATGTTTTAAACTAAAAGCATATCAGAATGTTCTGTGACCTCAATTATCAAAGTACATGTTGCCTTTTAATGCCTCCATTATGGAGACACAATCAAAAGGCCTTGCATTTTCCAGACTCTTGGTAATACTCTCTGAAACTCAAAACTTTACAGTATTTCAGTTTGGATATCCAAGAACTGACATGTCCTAAAACCAATAATCACTTTAGAAATTTTGATTTTTTACAGGCTTATAAGTTTTAATCTTTAGGGCTCCCACTTAACAAGTTTAAAACCTATTTTACTACCTCCTCCATTTTCCGTTAGGATAGATTGGTGTTCAGTTCACATTAGCATTTCACATCTCAGCCTCTCAACTTCTCTCAGAGATTTCTGTCTCTGCTACTTTTTATTTATCTATTATCCCTTCATCTTAGAGATGAGACAGAAATTCTGTGAACCCCCCAAAAGAAATTACCATTCTTTAGTTAACACAATAAAAATTTCACTGTTCAAATTTGGCAATTCACTGTTGGACTATAGTGTTTCTCTTTTTTTTTTAATTTCCTCTTCAGAAAACATAAAGCCATTTATGACAATTTTAAAAATGAAGTTAAATTTTCTCCAGAAGGATCAATACTAAAGAAGTCCAGAAATCATCATTCATCTCAAGTCCCTTAAAACCTAGAAAGTAAAAAAAAAAAAAAAAAAGTTATTATTGCATTCAATCATTCAATCACAGGCAATAAACTACATCTCTAAGTTTTGACATTTGACTATGAAAATCATTCTGCCCTATTTTTCTGTTTTGCTTTCTACACATTGTCTACTCTAAGATACTAAACCAAACATAGTTCTCATGATTGTTTCCTTTTCCTTTTGACTTTATCTGCAGCAATTTCAGTACCTTTGCAAAAAAGAGTGATAGTTATTCTCCTGTCTGTGGCAAGGTTCACCAGTCCTAAGTACACTAGTCTTGTGTACAGCATGGATTATCAGTCACTGACAGTAAACAAGTCTGGAATGAGGACTCAGCTTTGAGAAATCACTTGCACAATACACCCGAATATTTTACCTCATTAATAAAGCTACGGTTCCTAAACTGTTGCATATAATATTTCAAGTGGGCAAGACAATACACTATACATATAATTTAACACACATGGCACCTATAGGTGCATTGGCTAAGCATATATTGATTAATTATACTAATGAGCATAATATA
The DNA here is from genome assembly GCA_013399475.1 of Chauna torquata. Lineage (NCBI taxonomy): Eukaryota > Metazoa > Chordata > Aves > Anseriformes > Anhimidae > Chauna > Chauna torquata. The sequence goes on along the minus strand of VXAL01003287.1, from coordinate 19,721 downwards.
CACCTAGATGGTGTCACCTAGTGGTAACACAGTATCAATGATCCAGGATACACCTGGATTAACCATCACATGGATCACTAACTCCTTGTAAAATAGCTCTGCTGTTTTACTCATTTTTGTTTTACAGAAGCTGACCACCATGCATCATTTCTTTTTTGTTAAAATGAGTGTCTTTAAAGACATGCCACAATCATTTATTCTTCTTTGTTCACCAGCACTGTTAATTTAAGGAATAATATTTTCTCATACTTATGCATTTTACACTGGAAATATTTCAGATATCGTGTGTGGTTGGAATGGATTATTGATTACTATGTTTCGCCTTTTTTTTTTTTAGTCTCAAGAGTCAACATCCAGTGAAAGAGGAACAAGGTTCATTGCAGTTTCTCTAGCATTTATTATGTTTTCAATAGCACTATGGAGATTTTAAGTATAATCTTCTGCAAGTGAAATTTGGCTTTTGTTGAGTTTTCTTTTGTGAAAGTGTACAAGATCAGATTTTCTGGAAAAGTAAACTAGTATAGCTGAATTGGCTGTTCTTTGAAGTTGAATGGAAATCAAAGTCTTTATGAAATGATTAACTTCTGTTTTGTTTAGTTATGAAATATGACTGAAAATTCTAATTCATTCTTTTGCCATATTTTATTTTCAGATGAGAACCTAGCACAGAATCTTTTGAGTTTTCAGTGTTAAGAATGTAACAGTATTATAAACTGATGAATGTACTACATTTTTTCAAGAACAAATGGAGAATGTAATACTTCATCTGGAGAAGTTTGAGCAATCTCTTGGAGTACAAGACAGTTAGTGTGCAGTGGTTCTCACTAAGAACCAAACACATACAAAGAACACAGTGTATTTGGTTTACATGACAAGGTGTTGGTAGCATGGGGGGCCACAGAGGTGGCCTTTGTGAGAAAATTCCAGAAGCTGCCCCATGTTAGCTAAGAGCCAGTTCCAGCTGGCTCCAAAAGAGACCCACCTCCAGCCAAAGCTGAGCCAATGAGTAATATTGGTTGCACCTCTGCGAGAGCATATTTAAGAAAGGAAAAAAGTGCTGTGCCACACAGTAGCTAGGAGAGGGGAATGAGAAAGCGTAGGGCCCAACAGCCCTGCAGACACCAAGTGCAGTGAAGAAGGAGGGGAAGGAGGTGCTCCAGGCACCAGAGCAGAAGTTTCCCTGCAGCCCACAGTGGATCAGGCTGTCCCCCTGCAGCCCATGGTGTACCATGGCAGAGTAGATGTCCACTCTGCAGCCCGTGTAGGAGCCCGCAGTAGAGCAGGTCGATGTGGCCTGAAGGAGAATGCAGCTGATGGAGAACACCCGCAGGAGCAGACTCCAGGCCAGAGCTGCAGCTGGTGGAGAGGAGCCCACGCAGGAGCAGAAGGTCTGGTGGGAACGGTCACCTTNGGTGGGAACTGTCACCTTTGGGGGTCCAGTGCTGGAGCTGTGCATTCCTGAAGGACTGCACCCCATTTTATGGACCCATGCTGGAGCAGTTCTTGAAGAACAGCAGACTGTGGGAAGCTAACGCTGGATCGGTTTGTGAAGAACTGCATCCTGTGGGAGGGACCCCACACTGGAGCAGGGGAAGAGAGTGAGGGTGAAGGAGCAACAGAAACAAAGGGTTATGGGCTGACTGCAACACCCACTCCCTGTTTCCCTGTGCCACTCAAGGAGGAGGAGGTAGATGAACGTGGATGGAGGTAAGGTGGTTTTTTAGTTTGCTTGTAGTTCTCTCTGCTCAAATTTTGTTTTAATTGTCAATAAATTACATTAATCTTCCCTATGCTGAATCTGTTTTGCCCATGACCAATTGGCAAGTGGTCTCCCTGTCCTTATCTCAACCCTGAGCTGTTCTTTCATTGTGTTTTCTCCCTCTGTTCTGTTGAGGAAGGGGAGTGAGAGAACGTTTGTGTGGCATTCAGCTGCCCATCAGTGTTAAACCACAGCACATACCCACAGTATAGCTTTGACAATGCAATTATTTTTCTGACATCATTGGATTGTCAGGTGGTCAATTGTTTACAGCTGTGAGAACAGCTGGAAAGGTCAGTGATGATGACATGCCACCTGCTGTAAGATTAGGAAAAAAATTCCCCCTTTTATCATACTCCTTTTTTCCTTATCTTTAAGCAAATTAGAGTCAATCCCCCCAAACAAACAAACAAAACTGTTTAGGTATTTTATGTAGGGTGTTTAAATTCATTGGAAGAAAATCACTTGAATATTTATTGCAGTCAGAGAGTTGATCTCAAATATACTGCTTGTTTTTCTCCATGTACTAGTTTCTCAGACCTCTTTTAGAGGAATAAGTATTACTTAAAGTCTAACTCATTAAAGATAACCATATTAAGGTATTTGCTTGCTGATAGTGCGATGTGAGAATTTTTTCATGAGAAACACTTACTTGCTCAGCCTACACGCATTATATTTCCCTACAATGAGTGAAGAAGACTCGTTGTAGAGGGTAACAGCACTTAAAATACATATGCAAAAAAAAAAAGTATACAAACTGTGTACTATGTATGTTTTTTCAGAGCAAAAAAAAAAAAAAAAAAGAAAAAGAATTATCACTAATCACTTGATGGCACTTAGTAACGTTCCAATGAAGTACAGGGAAAATTCTGGATTGTACCCATACTATTGCCTCAAGTAATCTGACTAAGGTTTTTGTGGTAAAGAAAACCTGTTATTCAACTGCCAGAAATAGTGATTGGAATACTTTATGATTTGGGAATCCTAGTTACTTATAAAATTGGAAGAACTTCAAAGGAGGAAAAAAAAAATCTTTTTTACTTCTTTTCTACTCTGAGAAATTAGGTCATAGTTATATTTACTTTGAAGAAGGCAGGTTTTGTTCATCATATATACTTGAAAAGATCTTTGCAATTCCCTGCTTTTTCAAATCAAAGCTTAGTTTTGTAGTTACTTTGCAAAGATCTAAGAGGCAAATAGAAATGTCCAGTTCATAGCTGTTAAAAAATCTTTTTCTGTGATGAGAATATTCTATTAGTTTCTTGCAACTGTGTTACTGAAAAATGTTGGAGAAACTTTAATGAGCTAAACACTTACATGTGAAGTTATTTTATGTCTTTCCCATATTGATATAGCTTATTCCATGATGTTTTCAATAAATGTGTATTTGTCAAATTTATCATTGTCAATAGCAAAAACATTTTCTTATATCTATGAAACAGTAATTTCAAATCAGAAGCTCAGTACATCTATTCATTTCTTCAGTGAATGATGAGTGTCAGTTTGTTTATCATATATTTGTACAGGATGCAAGAGTACACATAATATTCATAAATACTGAGCAAACGGATACAAAGCTGTTCATAAGTACAGCATTACAGCCACCTAATCAATACGAACTATGTTGTACATTTTATATATTTCATCAGCCATCCATGGAGTGGACAAGAACTGGTTTCAAACAGCTGGTCTCAGAGAAATACATTGTATTGAATTCTAAATCCTTACAGTCATCAAGTAGCTGTTTCTCCATTGCTATCTTTTCTACCTTTAATTCTAACATATACTTGAAATTGTGAAAGGGTGAAGTTAAAAAGCAGGAAAACAGTTAATTTAACACCAGACTGCAATTACAAATATTATCAGGAACAGGTTTTGTGTGACTTGGCAGATCATTTTCATCAAAAAGACAACAGCAGCTGTTTCACCAGCTAGTTCTTCCAGGCTTCTTCCTAACTTATTTCAAGTGATATGGAGAGATATGCCTGATAAAATAAATGAATGAAACAGTTACAAGCATATTCCACATATCTATTAGGGTGATTTTGTCTGGTTCAGGAGGATCTGTGCCTTATCTCTGTCAAAGCTATCTTGCATTTTGTTTAGGACATCAAGATGTACTGATTACTTCACATCTTCAGTGATTTCCTTCAGAGATTTTCATTTAGAGATCCGGTCCTTGGATTGTATTGTGGCCAGTTCTGTTTGACATCCAATTCAAAAATGACTATTGAATGTGAAACTGATGCTTGGCAAGGTCTCTTTGACTTTTATTTTTAATTTTTTTTTAATAACTGAAGATTTACTTTGAGAGATATCAAGAAGGAACATTTTCTATTCTGCAGTCCGAATTTTTTTCATTTACTTTTAAAATTGCAAATAATAAGATATTAAGATCCTTTTTATGTAATGGGACATTCTAGCATTTACGTAAAAAAAAAACATTGCATTGACAAGTCAAATTAGTTTCACCCTTCCACCCCCATACTCTTTCCAATAACAGGAAATGACACATCAAATAACAAAATCTGGTGATTAAGATTGTTTTTAGTTATTTAGTTAACTTCCACTACAGGCATAGATGAGGTAACTAAGGAACCTCCCTGGGAAAGATGATTTACGTAGATGAGAATTGTATATTCACTTTCAGGATTAACTCACTTCTTTCCAATTAGAAAGTAGGATTTCAAAACTGTTAATCCTCCTTTGTAAGTGAGATGAACTAATCAGAATTATTATAAATTACGAAAGAAAGGTCAGAAACCCCCTTACTGGTGCCCCATCCCTGGAGATATTCAAGACTAGGTTAGATGGGGCCCTGGATAACCTGATGAAGTGGGTGCCATCCCTTCCCATGGCAGGGGGGTTGGAACTAGATGATTTTTAAGGTCCCTTCCAACCCAAGCCATTCTATGATTACTCTGTGTGTGGAGGGGCAGTATTCAGCACATGAAGTTTTCAGACTTATGAAAGTAATAAGCTTTTTTAAATTATTATTATTATTTATTATTGTGGTTTAACCCAGCAGGCAACTAAGCACCATGTACCACACAGCTCTTCAGTCTTCTCTCCCCCTTCCCCCTACCCCCACCCAGAAACTGGAATAGGGGAGTCAAAAAAAAAAAAGTAAAAAATTGTGGGTTGAGATAAAGATAGGCTAATAGTACAGAAAAGGAAGGGATGATAATAGTGATGATGATGATGACAAAAGAATATACAAAGCAAGCGATGCAAGATGTAACTGCTCAGCACCCGCTGACTGACGCCCAGCCTGTCCCCAAGCAGTGCCCACCCCCTCCCCGTGGCCAGCTCTCCCCAGTTTTGTTGTTCAGCATGACACCACGTGGTATGGAATATCCCTTTGGCCAGTCTGGTTCAGCTGTCCTGGTTCTGGCCCCTCCCAGCTCCTTGTGCACCCCCAGCCTCCTCACTGGCAGGGCAGCATGAGAAGCTGAAAAGTCCTTGGCTCTGTGCGAGCACTGCTCTGCAACAACTAAAACATCAGTGTGTTATCAGCATTACGCTCATCATAAATCCAAAATACAGCCCCATACCAGCTACTAGGAAGATAATTAACTCTATCCCAGCCAAAACCAGAACATTAATGAAACTATAGTAGGCGAAAAAGAGGAAAAAAAAATAGATTCCTATATTTCTCTAGAGAGAAAAAAATTGTCTCCTGAATTCCAAACAGGTGTCTGCAAACAATGCTAGGTCAGCAATAACTGAGAAAAGTAAAATCAGGAAATTCCAAAGAAATGCTGAATCTTTTATTCTTCTTTCACAGAGATATGAACCTTTCAAGTTACACTAGAGGATGGAGAGAATCAGGTGTTCTAGGATGATGATAATGATAAAGTTCTGACAACTGGCTATAAATCAAAAGATTGGACTAGGTAAGAGAGAAAGAAGTGCTCTGATGTGATTGATAATGATAAAAGCAGAATAATAAAAAAAAAGGAATCTTATTTTGTTCAGTTTAAAATATGCTTTCTTTCCTTTCAATCTCTTTTTCAGGCTTTATCTGGAAATTGCATGTGCTAATTTTATGAACTTTCTATTTTCATTGCTTGATTCTGCTTTTTAAGCTGTCTTTTATTTTCATTTTGTTGTTTTTCATTTGGTATATCACAATAGAAAAGTGTTGCCTGCTGTTCAGAGGGAACCTGCTGTGTGTGCCCGTTGCCTCTTGTCCTGGCACTGGGCACCACTGAACACAGCCTGCCTCCATGCTCTTTGCACCCTCCCTGCAGATATTTATAGACATTGATGAGATCCTCCTGAGCCTTCTCTTCTCCTGGCTAAACAGTCCCATCTGTCTCTGCCTTTCCTCACAGGAGAGGTGCTCCAGTCCCTTAATCATCTTTGTCGCCATTCACTGGACTTTCTCCAGTATGTCCATGTCTCTCATACTGGGAAGCCCAGAACTGGACACTCTGCTCCAGGTGTGGCCTCACCAGTGCTGAGCAGAGGGCCTCATAGGCCCAATTATTGTGCCAGTATGTTTTACTTGAAAGTGAAAGGATAACAAAAACCCAAATCTAGTATGCTGAAATTGTTACTAATGTAACTAAAATCCATCTGAATCTCAATCAGGTATTTAAGCACTGCCTACTGTTGAAATCAGTTAAATTTGCTAGGCATGTCCAATTTTACCTTAAAGTCTTAGAAATCTTAGATACTTTAGGTTTCCAAGCATTCCTAGGTGTGCCAGTTTCAAGATGACAGTTGTCTTCCTTTTAGAGGCTTACCATTAACTCATTTTAAACACATAGGTTCTTCTAAGCACTGATGGCCGTGGATTCAGCAATATGGGAGTAGCAACCAATTTTTCAGTAGTAGAGTGATGATTTGAACTGACTTCAGACCTTTGTCTGTTCATCTTAATATATGAATCTTCCATTTCTGGCTCCATAGGAACCCACATTCAATAACTGACATAAAATGTGCTGCCAGTCTGTTCTTTAAGTCAGGAATTCAGAATACTTTAAGGCAGAGGTGCTGATGTGAGCAAAAGCCTTTGTGACAGAATGGAAACTAGAAAGAAGCATTGGTTTATATGCCAAAAAATTGAATTTACGTACAGGAAAATGAAAATAAAGCACATATTTGTTTTTGCTAATACATGATCTAATAATGATTGATTTAAATGGAACTGGAGTAAGACTAAACTATACAAAATATTTTGTGGAACCTTTGAGAAAGAGTTGACATGTAATCTTTGATGTCACTTTTTCTGTCAAGTTATAGAATGACAGAATACTTAAATATCATCCAAGAAAAACTTACTATACAGATAGTGGTATACATTTAAAATCCCACACACCCACACACCCACACACACCCCCCACACCTGAAAATGAAATGGAATTGTCTGAGCTAGTGAAAGCTCTTGGATATTATATAGCTTTTGGCCTGTAATCGTGCACAGTTTCAGTTATTCAGGTTTCTGATGTCTCTGACAGTCAAGAAAAATTATGGGCTTTTTTTTTGTTTGTTTGTTTGGTTTGGGTTTTTTTTCCTCTAGATATGTTAGCTTTCCTTTCGAATACAGGGGAAAACAAGTTTCTGTTAGAAACTTCTGTAGGTTCCTAAGGAGACATTATAGGAGAAATGCTATTTGTTAAATTCTAAAATGCCTTACCTCTTTGATTCTATACTTAATTTAAAATATAATTTTAACCCCCATAAAACTTACTTTGACACATTTTTAACTGGTCTACATTTTGTTGCTTAGAATTGGTGTGTATATATAATGTTTTGTTTGATTACTTAAGAAAACCCAGAATATGAAAATCTTGAAATACTGAGTGACATTATTTGCACACCACAGTGACAAAATCTACATAATCATTACAGTTATTACTCATCAGTTATATAGAAGACATGCAAAATTCCCTGTTTAGATTAATCTCTTCTAACTGGGTGTTCTGGGTTTACCCCGGCAAGAAGGGAAGCACAATCCAAGCACTTGCTCTCTCCTCCCTTAGTGATATGGCAGAGTGAATTGGAAAAGCAAAAACTGAAAACTCTTCAGCTGAGATAAAGACAATTCAAAAAATGAAGCGAAGCTGTGTGTGCAATCAAAGCAAAAAGAAGAATTTGTTCACTATTTCCCATTGTCATGCAGATGTTTAGCTACATGCTGGAAAGCAGGGTCTCAGCATACACAACAGTTACTTGGGAAGACAAACACCATAACCATAAACATCTCTTCTTACTCCTCCTTTCCTTGAGTTTTTATTTGCTGAGCATGGTGTCGCGTGGTACAGAATATCGCTTTGGTCAGTCTTGGTTATGTCCCCTCCCAGCTTCTTGTGCACCTAGCCTACAAACTGAGGTAACAGAGCAGGAAAAAAAAAAAAAAGGAATGAGCATTGTCACTGTACAAGCACTGCTATGTGAAGTGTATTTATTGTATAATAAAAACCTAGCATCAATCAGAGAAGGATTTCAATGGTAATGAGAGACATTCAAGACTCATGAAACTCCCCAAGCACTTTTTTCAGCCCTAGGTTTTAGCGTCTAATAGCTAGAACATTTCAAAGTTAAACTTAAAAGGTATTAAAATACCCAGGAACAATTCCTATAGCTAAGGGTATGTTAGGACTACATTTATGTTTATTTTACTTGTAACATTTTGTTTCCCACTAACAGCTAATTGTTGACCTTGCCTCCGGTTAAATTACTCTTTGACTTCTCATTATGACTGTCTGGCTTTGAACAAGATGCATCTAGCTGAAACTAACAGAAAAACACTGACTCTCAGTGATGATCAAAATCAAGGCCTGGTTTTGTGCAATATTAAAAGATGCATCTTAGGATGCATTTAGAAAATCCAGGCTCTGGAATCTGCTTCTTGGCAGGATGAAAACATAAGAGACCATACATCTGTTTGTAAGGAACATCCGTCATTTCTTTTGTTTGTCTCATAAAGTGTAAGTGTAAAGTGAACAAATTTGTCAGCCATTTATGGATGTTGTGGTTTAACCCCAGCAGGCAGCTGGGCAGCGCAGAGCCACTCTCTCACTCTCCCCAGGTGGAATAGGGGAGAGATTCAGAAAGGTAAACGTGCAAGAACTCATGGGTAGAGATAAAGACAGGTTACTAGGTAAAGCAAAAGACTCATGCACAAGCAAAGCAAAACAAGGAATTCATTCGCTGCTTCCCATGGGCAGGCAGGTGTTCAGCCACTTCCAGGAAAACAGGGCTCATCACATGTAACGGTTTCTTGGGAAAACAAATGCCATCGCTCCCAATGTCCCCACCTACCTCCTTCTTTACCCCAGCTTTTATTGCTGAGCATGATGTCATATGGTGTGGAATATCTCTTTGGTCAGTCTGGATCACCTGCCCTGGCTGTGTCCCCTCCCAGCTTCTTTTGGACCCCCAGCCCGCTCACTGGCAGGGCAGCACAAGAAGCAAAAAAGTCCTTGGCTCTATGTAAACAGTGCTCTGCAACAGCCAAAAACTTCACCACTGTTTTCATCAAAAATCCAAAACACAGCATTGTGTGAGCCTCTGCGAAGAAAATTAACTCTGTTCCAGCGAAAACCATAATGGTGGAGTATCAGTCAACAACGTAATTGTAAATTAAATCTTTTTTTTCAGTGAAGACTGATGTAACATATTTTTCTAACAAAAATTAACTATAATTCTCAGAAAGCAGAGTCAGAAGTTTTTTTTTTTTCTCTTTATGATGTATAGAAGTGCAAAATAGCATGAAAAAAAGGTTTAAAGTATTATACAAGGTAAATAAATGCCTTGGATGGTGAGATCTCAGGATTAGGTACTCAAAACTACTTGCAACATTATGAACTTCAAAATTTTCATGAAAATTCCTCAAAACAACTTGTTTTGCTTTAGCCAGGAGGTAAGAATTAAAATAAATGAATAAATAAGTAAATAAATTGAACCCTTGGGGTAGACTGAAAGAGCTTTAAACTAAATTTGAAGGGGGAAAGGTATAAAATCAGGCTTACTAGTATTAAGCTATGGGGTTGCATGACAATGTTTGAGGTATGGTGTGGTGTTGAGGACTTTCACTCTGCTACACAATGTACTGAGTACATTGAATGTACTGGAGCACATTTGAAATGTCTGTACACCAATGCATGCAGTATAAGGAATAAACTGGAGGAACTAGAAATGTTGGCTCATTTCCAGAGCAACGACATCATTGACATAAGTAGAACTTAATGGGAAGAGTCCTGTGACTGAAGTGCTGTGGTGGATGGTTACAGGTTCTTAAGGAGAGACAGGCAGAGCAGGTGAGGTGGAAGGGTATGCACTGTATGTAAAGGAGGGGTTGGGCTGTACAACACTTGCAGTTGGGGACAACATAGTTGAGAACCTCTGGGTAAGGATTAGAGGAAAAGCTAATAATGTGGATGTTGTTGTGGGAGTCTACCATAGATCATCCAGACAGGATGACACCGACATAGTATTCTATAAGGAATTAAGGGAAATCTCTTGATCAGTTGCCCATGTCCTTACGGGCAACTTCAGCTTCCTCAATGTTAGCTAAGACTGTCATACAGCAGACACAGACAGGTCCACTAAATTCCTGAAGCATGTTGAAGATAACGTTTTGATACAGGTACTAAGTGAGCTGACCAGAAAAGGTGCCCTCCTAGATCTGGTCTTTGTAAATAGTGATGGTTTTGTGGGTGAAATGACAATCAGTGGCTATCTTGGCCACAGCAGTCATGAAACAGTTAAGTTTAAAATCTTTGGTGGTATAGAAAAACTGGTGGTAGAGCTACTACCCCGGATTTTGGGAAAGCAGACTTTAGGCTGCTCAACTAGTTAGTAAAGTCCCCTGGGAATTTGCTTTCAAGTTCATTGGGGTCCATGAATTCTGGATATTTTTTAACACTCATCTTTTAAGAGCTCGGGATCAGGCAATTCCAACATGTAAGAAGTCAAGTAAAGGAGGCAGAAGACCAGCTTGGTTGAACAGGAACTTAGGAGGAAAAATTAGGAGTATGGACTTTAGAAGCAAGGTCAGGATGTGCAGGAGGACTATAGAGATGCTGTTTGCTATTGTACGGAGAAAATTCGCACAGCCAAAACTCAATTGGAGTTGAACCTGGAAGGTACTGTGGNTAGTTAGTAAAGTCCCCTGGGAATTTGCTTTCAAGTTCATTGGGGTCCATGAATTCTGGATATTTTTTAACACTCATCTTTTAAGAGCTCGGGATCAGGCAATTCCAACATGTAAGAAGTCAAGTAAAGGAGGCAGAAGACCAGCTTGGTTGAACAGGAACTTAGGAGGAAAAATCAGGAGTATGGACTTTAGAAGCAAGGTCAGGATGTGCAGGAGGACTATAGAGATGCTGTTTGCTATTGTACGGAGAAAATTCGCACAGCCAAAACTCAATTGGAGTTGAACCTGGAAGGTACTGTGGTGGATAACAAGTCTTTTTTTTTTTTAAGTATATTAACAGCAAAAGGAGGACTAACGAAAACATTGGTCTGATACTTGATGAGGTTGGTAACTTCACAAATAGGTAAAGGTAAAAGGNCAAGTAAAGGAGGCAGAAGACCAGCTTGGTTGAACAGGAACTTAGGAGGAAAAATCAGGAGTATGGACTTTAGAAGCAAGGTCAGGATGTGCAGGAGGACTATAGAGATGCTGTTTGCTATTGTACGGAGAAAATTTGCACAGACAAAACTCAATTGGAGTTGAACCTGGAAGGTACTGTGGGGGATAACAAGTCTTTTTTTTTTTAAGTATATTAACAGCAAAAGGAGGACTAACGAAAACATTGGTCTGATACTTGATGAGGTTGGTAACTTCACAAATAGGTAAAGGTAAAAGGTAAAACAGAGACATTTAATGCCTTCTTCACCTTTGTCTTTAACACCAGTGATGGGTCCTGGGACCTCTGGAGTCCTAGGTTGGAGGACCATGGCTGAGAGATTGATAAGCTCCCCGTGGACATTGAATTTGTATGTGATTTGCTGCTGCAACTGAATGCACATAAATCTGTGGGACCTGATGGCATTCTTCCCAGGTTACTGAAAGAGTTGGCTGAAGTTATTGCAAGGCTACTCAGAGTTATTTATCAATGGTCTTGGGAATCTGGAGAGATCCCATTTGATTGGAAGTTTGCTAATGTTATTCCAATTTTCAAGCAGGGCAAGAAAGAGGACTTCAGTAATTACAGACCTGTCAGTCTTACTTTGGTGCCTGGTGGAATTATAGAGAAGGTTATTCTGGGAGTTACTGAAAAACACTTGAAAGACAATGCAGTAATTAGTCAAAACTAAGATGGGTTCATGAAGGGAAAGTCATGTCATACTACCTTAACATCCTTTTAGGACAAGGTTACCTGCCTAGTGGATGAAGATAAGGCAGCGGATGTGGGTTTTTCTGGATTTTAGCAAAGATTTTCATGCCATCTGTCACAATATCCTTCTGGACAAAAAGTCTAGTGTAAAGCTAGACATGTACACAACATGATGGATGAACGATTATCCGGAGGGTTGGGTTCAAATAGTTGTAGGAAATTGGGTAACATCAGAAGCACTTCATGAGTGTTACGATAATTAATTGCATATACTTTGTACTTTTATTTTTTCAAAGTGATTATTTTTCTTATCTACTCTTGGGGAATCCCTAAGAAACAGAATTTTTTTTTTAGTTAAAACTCAAGGCGAAATCTTACTGGAAATTACAAAAATTTGTGAGTTTTGATTAGTAAATACCAATACAATTTTTACAGTATATAACTGCAAATGCTACTCAGAATTTGGTCTCCACTAATGTTATTGTATTAGTATTCTAAGACTTTTAAAATATTATACCTATGTTTTACATGAATTTCAGAATATAAACTATTTACACAAGAGAATGAATAAATATTTACTGTAAGACAATATTTACTGGTTCAGACAAGATAAAGAAGCATAGAAATTAATGAACTGTTTTATCCTGTTCCTTAATACTGCATTCGATTTTTCAGAGGAAAAGGAATCCCAATGTCGTAAGAAAAGCCCTGTGGTATGGTATAGGACATAAAGAAACAAAATAGATTATTAAATTTAGGATTAAAACTAGGAAACATTTCTAGCAATTACTGCAGTGACATTCTAGAACAACCTTTCAGTCAGGTAGTGACAGAAAGCTAAACTAATTTGGACTTCAGTAAACATATGAAAAGGTTTATATGACTGAGACTGTCTGTGAGTTTTGTGACACTCATTTTCAAATATATTACCTACAAATATATTACCTGAATGTATGTCAAGTATATTATACAGAATATATATAGAATAGATAATTATATATAAATATAATTGTCTAAACATTATGTGTCTCCTGGAGGGTATTGATAAGAGCTTCCGCCTGCAAGTGATAGAGGCACCAAAGAGAAGAGGTGATCTGCTGGACCTCATAATCACCAAAAAATAGGTGCTTACTGGGAATGTGAAGGTCAAAGGCAGACATGGCTACAGTGACCATGAGATGGTGGATTTCAGGATCCTGAAGGCAGAGAGGAGGGTAAAAAGCAAGCTCACAACTCTGGAATTCAGAGAGCACACATACCTTTTCAAGGCATGGAAGAGTTCTGTGGGATAAAGCCCTGGAAGGAAGAGGGGCCCAAGAAAACTGATCAAGGATCACTTCCTTGCTCATCAAGATTCACCAAGGAGAAGATATGCTTGACCAGCTCGACAAACTTCTAAGCTGAAATGACCAGCCTGATGCATAAGGAGAGAGCAGTGGATATTGTCTGCCTGGACTTCATTAAGGCCTTTGACTTAGTCCCCCATCATCATATACAAGCTGCAGATGTATGGTCTGGATGGATAGGCAGTGAGGAAGGTTAAAAACTGGCTGCATGACTGGAAACCAGAGGGTGGTGAGGAGTGGTGCAAAGTCCAGTTGGAGGCCAGTAGCCTGTGGTGTACCCCAAGGAACAATTCTGAGTCCGGTCCTGTTTTATGTCTAATGATCTAGCTGATGGGGCAGAGGGTACCCTCGGCAAGTTTGCTGATGGCACAAAACTGGGAGGAGTGGTGTCATGGTTTTGGCTGGGATAGAGTTAATTTTCTTCGTGGAGGCTTACATAATGCTGTGTTCTGGATTTTTTAATGAAAATAGTGGTGATAACACTGATGTTTTTCAGTTGTTGCAGAGCAGTGTTTAAATAGAGCCAAGGACATTTCAGCTTCTCACACTGCCCTGCCAGCAAGGAGGCTAGGGGTGCACACAAAGCTGGAAGGGGACAGGACAAAGACAGATGACCCAAACTGGCCAGAGGGATATTCCATACCATGTGGTGTCATGCTGAGCAATAAATATGGAGTGGCTGGCTGGGAGGGGGGTGGGGATGGGGTGCTGCTTCAGGTNGGTTAAACCACAACAAGTGGCCAGAGGGTCATGCTGTTATCCAGAAGAGCCTGGACAGGCTGGAGAAATGGGCTGACAGGAAACTCATAAAGTTCAACGGATAGAAATGCAAAGTCCTGTACCCGGGGAGGAACAACCCCATACACCAGTACCTGCTGAGGGCCACCCAGTTGGAAAGTAGCTTGGCAGAAAAAGATGTAGGGGTCCTGGTGGACATCGAGTTGAATATGAGCCAGTAGCGTGCTATTGATGCAAAGAAGGCTAACAGTATTCTTGGCTGTGTTAGGAGGAAAGTGTTGTCAGATTGAGGGAGGTGATCCTTCCCCTTTATTCAGCACTGATGAAGCCACATGTGGAGTACAGAGTCCAGTTCTGGGCTCCTCACTACATGAGAGACATGGATATGCTGGAGAGAGTCCAACAAATGACCACAAAGATGATGAAGGGGCTGGACCACCTCTCCTATGAGGAAAACCTGTTCAGCCTAGAGAAGAGAAGGCTCGGGGAATCTCATCAATGTCTATAAATATCCAAAGAGGGGGTGCGAAGAGGTCAAAGCCAGCCTCTTTCCAGTGGTGCCCAGTGACAGAACAAGAGGCAATGGGCACAAACTGGAACACAGGAGGTTCCATCTGAACATCAGAAAGCACTTCTTTGTGTATGATGGAGCACTGACACAGGGTGCCCAGAATGGCTGTAGAGTCTCCCTCCTTGGAGATCTTCAAAAACTGTCTGGACATGGTTCTGGGCAACCTGCTCTGAGTGGCCCTGCTTGACCAGGGGGATTGGACCAGATAATCTCCAGAGGGTCCTTCCAACCTGAACCATTCTGTGATTCAGTGATTCTATAATCCCTGTCAGGCTGGATAGAGTACAGAATATTTTGTTTGGAAATCTACTCAAATATGAATAACTGTTGCCACCTCTGTAGTCCTTTGTTTTTGTCTATTTGCCCACGATAACCTAATTTATAGTAAAACTTTGTGTGAGAGAGGGGCTATCAGCTCCGTAACAGTTCCTGCACATACATTAGCAACGAATGCATTTCAAACTCAGTAGAGCACCTAATGAATTTAGGCAGCTCTTTTCTTAGCCCTGGAAAATGAATACATTGTTATTTGGGAGTGAGTATGAATGCAGAGATTCTGCTTGCTATGTATCCATTGTGGTAGTAGCAGTAAAACCTTGATTATGTTTGGGAAATACATGGGAAATAACATCATAGTCCCAGCTATGCCCATGTGTTGTGTTAAGTTATGGTTGCTTAGGATGGTGTAATACCTTGTCCCATTGTAAAATGCAATTCTTGCCTTTAAGAGGGAGGAGTGAAGTACAGCTTCTTGAATACTGGATATTAAAGCATTATTCGAAAAATTTTGGTAATAAGGTACGGTTTTACAATCAGTTATGTCTAAAGATAAGCAACTGACAGAACTGTAACTTCGAGTAATACAGAGATATTTTTTGTATAGAACTCTTTTACTGCTATTTCAGACCTATGAATCTGTGTCATACGTTGTCAGAATTTTAGTTGCAATACCTTTCTCTCTTTTTCTCTTTCAAACAGAAACTTTGTTTTGTTTTGTTTTGTTCACTTCTGAAGGCAAAAATAATGATAACAAAAAAAAGCAAGGTAAATGGACAGATTTCTTAGCAGTCATATTGGTTCTGCTTAATTTTTCTTCTGATTTTAACGCACAGACAAACTGCTGTCACCAAGTGCCAAGCTGCTTGAACGTGGGGCTGACTAGCTGTTACATTTTTCGTCTGTCAAGGTAGACATCTTGCATCAACTTCAGATGTCAGCAACAATGAGATCCCTTGTTTTTTTTCTGGAACTATAAGGTTGGAAATGGCCATCTGCTTATCCTTCTGTTATCTGATTTTTTTCCGTAGAAATAGTTTTCAATCATACATTAAGAACTGCAAAGAAAGAGAAAATGGATAAGATGTTAGGAATATGATTTTAACTCTTTCCCTTCACTTCCTGAGACATATTTTTGTTAGAGACGGTGAAACAATGAAAACCAAATAGAAATTTTTGTATTTCAAAATAATTTGGTTTATAACATTGAGTTATGTAGCACTGCAGTTCATTATCTTATAATTAAATGCTTTCTGTCTTATTTTTCAACAGTATTAGGATGATATTTCCAAGACTTCAGATTCTTTTGGTGTTCTGTTCACCTAAGTTTGGAAAGTGTTTATTTAGTGGTAATTTGTACCAGACTAAGGGTTCTAGTACTAGAACTCTTCCAAAATAGCAACAAAACAAATATAGTCCAAGTAGAGTGTAATTTGGAATAAGGAATGCTTATGTTTGTTTGTTTGTTTCCGGGAAAATTACTGTACACAAATCATAGAATCATCAAATATTCTGAGTTGGAAGGGACTCTCAAGGATCACTGAGTACAACTCCTGGCTCTGCAGAGGACCACCCAAAAATCAGACCATATGTTTGAGAGCATTGTCCAAATGCTTCTTGAACTCAAGCGGGCTTGACCAAGGCAAGCCTGTTCCAGTACCTGACCACCCTTTCACTGAAGAACCTTTTCCTAATATCCAACCCTGATGCAGCTTCATGTCATTCCCTCAGGTCCTGTCACTGGTCACCGGAGAGATCAGTGTCTCCTGCTCCACTCCCCCTCGTGAGGAAGCTGTAGGCTGTGATGAGGTCTCCCCTCAGTCTCCTCTTCTGTAGGCTGAAAAATACGAGTGACTTCAGCCACTCCTCATAGGTCTTCCCCTCTAGACCTTTCACCATCTTCTTAGCCTTCCTTTGGATGCTTTCTAATAGTTTTATATCCTTCTTATATTGTGGTGCCCAAAACTGCACACAGTACTCGAGATGAGGCCACACCAGTGCAGAGTAGAGAGGGACAGTCACTTCCCTCGACCAGCTAGCAATGCTGTGCTTGACGCACCCCAGGATAAAGTTGGCCCTCCTGGCTGCCAGGGCACACTGCTGACTCATGTTTAATTTGCCATCATCAACCAGAACCCCCATATCCCTTTCTGTGGGGCTGCTCTCCAGCCTCTCATCCCCCAGTCTGTACATATGTCCAATGTTGCCCCTTCCCAGGTGCAGAATCTGGCACTTGCTAATGTTGAACTTCATATTGTTGGTGATTGCCCAGCCCTCTAATTTGTTAAGACCTCTCTGCAAGGACTCTCTACCCTTGACAGAGTCAACAGCTCCTCCCAATTTATTATCATGTGCAAACTTACTCAATACACTTTCAAATCCTACATCCAAGTCATTTATGAAAACAATAAATAGAACTGGCCCCAAAATGCAGACCTGCAGAACCCTACTAGTGACTGGCCACCAGCCTGATTGTCATGGTTTTGGCTGGGACAGAGTTAATTTTCTTCGTAGAGGCTCACACAATGCTGTGTTTTGGATTTTTGATGAAAATAGTGGTGATGTTTTTGGTTGTTGCAGAGCAGTGTTCACATAGAGCCAAGGACTTTTTTGCTTCTTGTGCTGCCCTGCCAGTGAGCGGGCTGGGGGTGCACAAGAAGTTGGGAGGGGACACAGCCAGGGCAGGTGATCCAGACTGACCAAAGAGATATTCCACACCATATGACATCATGCTCAGCAATAAAAGCTGGGGTAAAGAAGGAGGTAGGTGGGGACGTTGGGAGCGATGGCGTTTGTTTTCCCAAGAAACCGTTAC
>VXAL01003286.1:249095-297237 GCA_013399475.1 Chauna torquata | reverse complement strand
CCCCCAGTTTTAACAGGGTTTATTTATGGTCAGTTGATTAAAAGCTGTGCACTTAGTTGCTCAACAGTGTATTAAGAAGGTGTTACTGATGCTAATAAAATGCTTAGTTTTAACATTACTACTTGGGATAGGCATACTTAGCTCTCAGTTGTGGTTCAGAGAGTCTCTTAGATCATAAAGTCAGAAGCAAAATGGGATGTCAACTCTGACTTTGTTGCAGGGCTGCAGAACATTGGTTGACTAAAAGGCCGGCAGGTGTAGTGGTAGGCACTGACACAAAACTATGGAGCAGTGGAGCTACAACGAGGAATAAAAATTCAAGATGGGAACATGTAATCCACAGTCTACTTTTTCTATAGTGAAGTGTGTGATTGTCATTTCACTCATGCATAATCAGTTCTAGGTTTGAGGAGTATTTTCCTCTTGGAAAGGTTCTTTTAAGGTTTGGGATTAACTTCTCTATAGCTGTTGTTTTAAAAACCGTGTCCAAATGTGGCTTCTCTTGTGTTCTCCCCTGCATCGTTTTTTCAAGGAGATCTGTTTTATCATGCTTATAAACATTCTGCTGCTGCCTCAAGAGCTTTTCATTCTTACGTAGCTCTTTTTGTCCTCTCAGTTTTGTAAATGTATCCCTTAAATTTTCTACTTATTTCAGAACTTTAATTCTGCTATGAACATGTTCTTTTCCTAAGATAGGAGAACAAAATGGAAATTAACAATGTTAAGAACGTAAAATACTCCTATTAGTTATTTTGATTTTTAGTAAGATCACGTTCTTCCAGTTAAGGAAGATTGGTTTGGAAGTATGTTGGGAAAATGAGAGGTAGGCTAATAACGGAACGGGTTGAAGCCCACTTGCACTTCTTTTCTTTTCCTCTGTTTTGTCCTATGGCACATCCATTGTAGAGAAGAAAAAGAAAAATTTTTCTCCATAGCAGTAGTTGAATCCCTTCAGCAGGAAGGTTTCTCAAGCTGTTTAGTTCTTACTGCTGCTGGGTAGAAATCCTGGATACCCCACTGGAGTAAACAAGCAGAGCGTCTGCCCTCACACGAATTTCAGTCACACAGATTGGTTTCCCTAATGCTGACACTTTCAGAGTTTTAAACTTATGCTCACTGACCCTACGTGTTGGCTTGTTGGCAAACCGTTTGGATCTGTTGTTTCCTCGGCTTTCTTAGCTTCGTTCAGGTTACTTTTATTCCTCAGCAGCTCGTTAATTTAAATACTAGGAAGTCAATAAGGCATGATTGCATTATCTATTAATATTGTTCTGTACCTTTGCTTTGTTTAGTTTGTTACTCATCTTCTAGATTTTTGTTTTATTCACGTTTGTAGGAGTGTGTTTTCTTCCAGTCCAAGAGAGACGGTATGTTTTGTTGTGGTGTGGGCTGAACTTCCGCTGTTCTAGTGCTTCATCTGAAGTGAGGTTGCTTTCTGCCGAACTCCTTGATATTGAGGTGGAATCAGTTTTACGTCATCTCTAGGAAATCTTTTCACTTTTTTTTTCAGAGAATTCTGAAATCCGTTGGTTTAACTTCTTGTTAATAAGTTATGACAGAAATGCAGCACTAGTAAGTGCAGTCACTTATTTATCAGTGTGCACAAGTATATTCTAAAACGGGCTAGGTCAGGCCTTTAAGCATTTTGCCGTGTAAAATTAATCATGTGTTAAGTATCTTTTTGTGAGTGAGGGCAAAAATGTTATATTGTTCTGTTTTCTGTTTCCAGGGAGATGCAACTTCAGCGGCTTGATTTGAAGTGCATCCCTCTAAATAGCAACTTCTAAATAGTCTGAGCTTTATATTTCACTGAGTTCAGTTTAATGTTTGAATGAGGGCCATCAAGCTGGATGGTTTTTAAAGCGGGATTTTGTGTCTGTGTGAGAGTTGAGAGATTTTTTTTAATGAAAAGCAATCGACGTTGTCTGGGATTGGAGCCTTACCGGCAATGGTTAACTGGGGGCATGGTATGGCCACTGGGGAGATGAGTGACAACAATTTCATGGTTTTGACTAACTCTGATTCTTGATCCTCAAGCAGCTGGCAGTGTGAGATGAACACGATCTGCAGCAGTTTCAATGTTCGCTTTGATAGGAGTTCCGCGCTCCAAACTTTTGGGAAACCCTGTAGGCGTTGCGGAGGCAAAAACTGCTTGATGATTTACTGGTTTTGAATGTGAATCCACAGGTAAAATGGTTTTACATGTCTGCCTTCTTAGATGTAAAGTTAAATTATGTCACTGCCTCAATCTCTTTATTTTAAATCCTGTGGCACCAGTTTGCTGGGTGGGTTGTTTGATTTAGATTCTGACACATGCCTTTTATATTAAGTGTAAAGTGAAATTTACAAGTCTTTGTTTTCTTTGTGGAAGCATGCTTTAAAGAGCACTTCATTTGAATGTGGCAACATAACACTTTTCATGGTCCTGATAGCTGGTGAATTATGCGATCACTGAGTGTTCTTCAGTGTTTTTTGGAGCTCTCAGTGTGTAAGTGGATCGTCTCTTGCAAGCCCCTATTTGATTAGTGGGATCAAAATCAGTTGTGGCTTCATCTCTCTGCACTACTTCATCATGTGTGAGATGCTGTTGTGCAACAGTAGCGGCTCTTTCCTTGTTCTGTGTGCATTGCGAGAATGTCTATTTTGGAGAGAGAGATCAAGTTCCTGAAAAATGCCTGGCTGTATAGGAACGAGTTCATCGAATGTAGGTTTTGTAAAAATGTAATACAAAAGGAAGAGTTGTTCCTGAGAGCAATAGTTGATGCTTAGGCCTGGGAGGCAGTTTGAGCCTTTTGTTGATGTTAATACTCCCTTGCCTTTGGTCTCGGATTCTGTGGAAAGGAACAGTTTCTTCAGATGGATGTTCTTAAAAACTAGTGAAGTGTTTTTAAAGACCAGTTTTTGGTTCACAGGTTGTCAAAAATTAAATAAGCTGCTGGCATATAGGGTATAGCTGAATTTAAAGTTAGATTGTTCATGATTCCTTATGGTTTACCTTCACTGCTGAAAAACCTCTCGGTGTTTATTTCAGCCTTGTTGTTTGTTTACCTTTTGAGGTAAAGAATTTTACCTCAAAATACTCATTTTCAACTGTCTTTTACTGCTGCTGTGAGACAGATGTGCTGATGTTGAACTTATGCCTTTATCTTAGTGAAATCATTTTGTGTTAACCCTTAATTGATGATGTTGCAGGGGACTGAAAACCTCAGCTAGCCAAAATCGGCTGAAAACAATCTTATTCCAGGCTGCTGTACAGCGTGGGTCAGAAGTCGAGCACAATTTAAAGAAGAGCTGCCTGTTGCCTGCTTGATAGACACTAGTTACATGTAACGCGCTTGGCTGGTATGATTTAGCCAGCTGTGATGCTCTCCTCTCGCGGCTGCGGCCGGCTTCGCCGCCTGTCCCCGTGCCGCTGGCGGCGGGGTTGCAGAGATGCCCCGGCTGCCCCCGTAGCACGGCTCTGGGCTCTTAGCTTCTCCAGTGGTGGGGCGCTTCCAGCAACGTCAGCTACATCGGTTGTCCTCTGAGCTTTGAGTGTGAATGACAGGCTTATTGTATGCTGAAGTGATGTGAAATAGGATTAACGCAGAACTTTTAAAAATAGTGGCAGATAATATCTGTGAAACAACTGCTGTGCTAGTAGAACTTTTTGCATGGCTGTTGGTCGTGCCAGCAGCTCTGATATTTATCTTAGATGTTCTTGGTGGTGGTAATGCAAACAACTCTCTGTAAGGAGCTAGCAAGTGTTTTTAAACACCTGCGTTTGCTGATTTAACCACAAGTTGCATAGTTTCAGGAACATTTTTATGTTACTCCTGGGACTTCCTGAAATAGTGGAAATTACATTTTCATATTGCCTTTTTTGTCTTATTACAAGATACTGGTCTTATTTTGTGCTTACAATCATCGCTATACTTAACACAGCCATATGAAATATTCAGTGCAGATCCATGATGAATGGTGTTTTACAAGATATTAAAACTTTCTGTTTTATAACTTTCCCTTTTCTTTCTGGTTCAAAGAGTGCTTCTTTCCTTCCACTGATTTCAAAAGTGATATCTTTGTTTGACCAGTGTTATTTAAAGTAGCAAAATAATTTGGCACAGTAGAAGTGGCTGTCTGGATGAAGGTGGTGGTGGTGAGTCCCCCAGATTGACACTGTTAGTGGTTCAGTAATTATACTTAAGGCATAACTTAGCTGGTCTCCTAAACTGGATGTCTCCACCACAGATGCAATTTGTTGCTTTGGTCCCTTCTGACCATTAAGATTTGGGCTGCATTTGGTGAACTTTGGGGTGGGGCATGGAATTTCTAGTTTAGCATCTTCTAGCAGAAATCTAGTTTATGCACACCAAAAGAACCATAGAAAAAAAAAATACTCAGGGTGGTTAAACATTGAACAAACTGCCCTAGAGAGACCGGTTGCTCTCCGTCCTTGGAGACGTGAAAACTTCCCGGGACACAGCTTTGAGCAGCTCATCAGGGTCAGCCCTGCCTGGGGCAGGAGTTGGGCCCCCAGCTTGAACCCCGCCGTGGTCCTGCACGCTGCCAAGGGGTGGTGGCTGTGGCCTCCAGGAGCTCTTAGTGGTGGTCACATAGATGCAGTTTAAACTGATCTGAAAAAATCAAGAACATCCTCGCAGCAATTTTTTTGACTAATGTGAAACAGTTTGACTTTGGTATCCAGCACATCTGGTGTCTCCTGCTCGGGCAGCAGCACTGCCGTTGGTGTTGGTTTATCAGACTTCCCTGCTGTTGGCTATCATGGTGCAAACCTGCAGCAGGAAACCTGATTTCCTTTGTTTGTGAGCACTTGAGAAAGGGAGCTTGTTTATTTTCCTGCAAGAAGGCAGCATAAGAGGAAACGTACACATCTTCAGCATTTGTCTTCTGGCGGGACCATAGCACAAACTTGCTCTCGCTGAAGAATTTTTGTGGCAAAAACTAGACACTTTTTGATTACATTATTCAAGTGTACAGTGGCTTTATCTAAGCTTTGGGGGGTGGTGGTGCAGAAGAGGAATGGATGATGAAAAGCTGCCGGCTTAAACATGTTACTGCTACACAAAAGTCATTACAGTTCTTATCTCTGAATTATTTAAAGATCTTTTTGTTTTTGTAGACAACACTTTTCATTTCACTCTCTGAATTACCAATCTGATTATTATTATTTTTAAGAACTAAAATGTTTGACACTACTTTGGGGGTAGTATTGTTGCGCATGCCAGACAACGCTAGACGCCACCACATAAGCCTTGGAGGGCCTTCCCTGCTTCTTCTGGATGCAGTTGATTTCTATCAGTCTGTTGATTGTTTGCAAATTGGAAAGGCTGAAGTTGGATTTTATGCTTTCAGTCCACGCTGAAGGAATGCATAGCTATGCAGAAGAAAGTTATGTTTTAATATCCTTGTGCCTTTAAAAATAATCTTATCTTTATGAATGATATGACACTGGCAGTGATCTTTTACTTCGCAAATTTATTTAACAGCTTGTTGCATGAATCATAATAAAATAGTTCAGTAGACTCCGATGTATTGATCATACAGCAGCCGGAATAAAGAGTGAAACCTGATGCTTTCCCTCAACTTCTGCTAAAGCAAATATTTAGAAGTGAGAAAAGAAAGGCGATACTTATGTAAAAGCTGTTTACTTGGTTGGGCTTTTCTTGGCTGTGTTTTTCTTCACTCTTTCCCTTCCTTTGCAGTTGTTGAGGAAGGCCATGTTGACAGGAAGCCAGTTTGTTTTAACCTTCCACCCCCCAGCTGGTTTCTGTGTCTTGCAGGGTAGTCATTGACTTGTACTTGACTTAACTATGGAGATTCCTGTGATGTTCTGAATTTTGCATTGTTATTGCATTGCCATACAGGAAGACTGTAAGGAGAGTCTTTGTTAGAATGCCTTTGGTAAATACAAATGAAAGGGATATGCCAATATAATCTCACAACATGCCATTCATGCTGAATTGAAAAGGCCTTTCTGGGATTTTGAGTTCTGTGGGTTTTTAGAGCATGACTGTGCAGGGAAGTGAATGGCCATTGATCCTCTGGAGAACTTCCTGAGACAGACACTTTCACTTTGCGATTATAACCATGTGAGAAGCTCCATGGAATAATTTGGGAGCCATAGATTAGTTCTTGCTTTGCTATAAAATTGCTTCCGTATTTAGGCAAAGCCAGAAGATCTGCAGAGCTATATATCATAAAAATCATGTATTAAAATTGTCAGGACTTTTTTGTTTTTATCCTGTCGTAGTTTACTTTTACTTTCAGCCAGAAAAAAATTCAAGGTTAATTAATATGCTAAATACAATTAGAAAACAGAGAAGAAGTTATTCTGACTCCAAACAACAGTATTAGAATTGGGTATGAATGTGCAACAGTGTGCTGTATATTTCAGATTTAATCACTTGTATATGTACTGTTGATGCAGTAAAGACTTTCAAATTTGTTGGTAATTTAAAGCGCATCTCCAGTGAGACAAAGGTATGGTAATAAGCAGTAATTAAATGCTGCAAAGGGTGCTCATCACTGTTATTTTAACAGAAGTTAGTCATTATCTGCTGATTGCTGGCATCATTAAATCTCAGTTTTTTAGTATGTAAGTCAGAGCTTACATACCTGAGCAGCTCAGCTGAGGTTTTCCATTTTTGCATAGTTGAAGTATCTTTTGTTCTTGGATTTTAAGTGTAATGACTTACTTCAGACTGCCAACAGCTTTATGCCTGCCAAGGGCAAGAGTGCAAATGTTGTGAATGTGCTCTCTAAGTAAGAGATAATACATCTCTTCTGAAAACTGGTGGTGGTGGGGGAGTCAATCTTGTTGAGAACAACTTAGCAGTTGTGCAGAACTGGCCACATGAAAAAAAAAATCATATGCAAGGTAGAGGTTGCCTCTTGTAAAAGTACAAAATGCCCAGGGATAGAAAATGTCTGAAGTGCAGGAGGAGGGAGACTTTTGCTCTTCCTCATTTTTCTTGAAAACTTATGCTTTATTTAAAAATGAAAAACTTGAAGCTGTATATAGTAGTTGCGAAATATTCCCAGCTATGATGCAGTCTTACTGTAGGTGACAAGTTTCTTCAGGATCTTGGGGCAGGTGATTAAGTGACTTCGGGCTAAAAAAAGACAGGCCTCACAATTGGGTATAGGGAAGGAAATTATGGAGAGGTTGAAGGAGTTTGTATTTGTAGATAAAATCCTTATTTCTTCTTTCAGTTCCTCTTAGTAGGAAGAGGTAATTAGAATTAACAAGGGTAAAACTTGAAGAAATAGTTGATAGAATGGAGAGCTATCAGATTTAAAATAAAGTAGCGTTTTGATCACGTACTTGTTTGGAACAGATTAGGGAGTAGTGGTGTGAATTTAGGGAAGCTGGGGAGCATAATAATTGTTAAGTCAGGGACTATTTAGACATAAAATCTGGTTTCATGTGGAGGAGCATAACCATACAAATAGTTGTAATGTTGTTTGGCTTACAGTTGTCAGTTCTAATGTGGATAACTAAAAGACATTTGGCAGAATGATGAGCTTCCTTTAAGATGGCATCAAAGCATCCAGAATAAGCACGGTTGATAGGTACTTTTTGGTAGATAACAGTACTGACAAAGAAAATTTTGGAATTGTGTTTAAATATTGTAGCAGAAACTGTATAAACAGTGAAACGAATCTTCTGTTTTTCCCTCTCCCTCTCTCCTCTTTTTTTTCCTCAGTGTTGTAATTTAGAAAGGAAGGGTTCAGAGATGTCTGATTCTAGCTTAAAATGAGGTAAGAACTGAAGATCTATTTGAAGGGAGGTGGGAGAAGAATCCACACAGCTATGTACAGATGAAGCTAACTGCTTAAAATTGACTGGTTTCTTCAATTTGAGTTGTGCTTTCCTCCAGAATGACTAGTTTCCTTTACAGCATCATTGGAAAAAGTGGCTAGAATGCTGTCCTCGTAGCGCATCTATTTGCAGCAGCAAGGTAAGGTTTCCTGTGGGAACTGTTAGTAAACAAACAAGCATACTGACCTGAGCACAGCTTAAGAGTTTTAAATAATTCTTACTTAAGCTTAGCTATGCATTAAATCTTTACTGCTCATATCCAACAAGTACATTAGGATAGCATAGGTAGTGTACCTGATTTTGTGGTCTTTCCTGTTCATTTTTTTACGTGGAGATAGAAGAGGGCTCGTGGAACAGTGCTGCAATATTTCAGTAACGTTTTACAGGTGTCAATAAAAGCTTTTGGCTCTGCTGTAGTATGTGGGTGTTATGTGCTTGCAGCTAAAGTTGTTTAATGTTAGCTTTTAGTAGTACTTTTGAAAATGAAGTAATTGTGTGCACAGTATAATGCAAAATACCCTTAAATAGTGATTGGTTTCTGTATTATACTATTTTCTTGTTGCTGATAAAGGACATACAAAAACCTTTCAGTGATAGAGATTCAAAGCAGTTTTGCCAGGTAGAAAAATCAGCTTTCTAAAGGTGGTGTTTTTTTTTTCTTTTTGAATCTTGTGTTAGCGCCAAGTGACTGTTCTATTTGCACTGCAAGTGTTTCTGATTTTCAAATGGTAATAGCAGTGTCTATCTTGTTTGCCGTAACCATTCTTTGTTATCCTCCTAATACTTAGCTGAGAAGCCAAAAGCTCTTCATATATGGAAACTCCAGTTAAGTTAGTCATTTGAGAACTGACACCCTGGGTCAGCGAGGCAGAGTGTTATGTGATCCCTGTGCTCAAAACTTGGAACCGAATGCGTAGGATGCTATTGAAGTGCCACTGCTGTTCAGTTCATAACCATGGCAATTAGCACTGAATGTCATTAAGATAGGTGTACGTAATATTAATAAAACTTCTTGTGAAGTTGAGCTGTCATCGTTATCTTATTGAATAGCTTTACTGAAAAAGTTGTTTGACTCTTCCCTTGAAGCAAAGTTAAGTGAGAAGGGCTTACGACGCGGCCCGTGAGCCGCGGCTGGCCCGTGAGGTCGCAGCCACCTCTCCTCTGCGAGGCACCAGGCAGTCAGAGACCTAGCTGTGTGATGGAGAGACTGTTTCAATAGCAATATGCAGCTTCAGTGTGCTCTCTCCCCAGGCCTTTTTCTTGTCTTGTGAACAGAAAACAGTTGTCCCAATCTTAAGACTATACGGGAAAAGGGAGAAGATGAGAAGCAGGCTGTTGCTCCCTGTAGAGTTGATATGGTCTGATCCTTTCTGCACCTGAAAGGCTCCTGGAAAAGAAGGTGTGTGGGGTGGTGGGGGGAGGCTATGTAAATTGTTTCTCCTGGTGGCAGATACTGATTACTTTTGGGGTGGAACTTGATTTCCTATTCTCCTCCCTGCCCCAACTGATGTGGTGCGGTGTAGTTGCATAATAATTATGCTGCTCTGTGTTGAGTGCACTCAACTTCACTCATTTATGGGAACTAATGAGATTGTATTTTGATGTGACTTTACTGTAACATCAGTGCCTTGAATTCATTCATTAGTTTACATCGATGACTTTGTGAAATAAGGAAATGCAGGTGCCCTTGAGCAACTCGTTTTAACACTGTGCATGAAAAATCTGTAATAGTGTTCAGAACAGAAATTGTCTTGAGCTCTAGATTTCATCTCACTGTGGAGGGATTTATTCACAGCTAGCTGCAGAGCTGTGCTGGAGGTTCTTGAGCCATCTCTGAGGAGTCTGGTGGCTGCGTCCACGCTTGCTTGCAGCCCACTTTCTGCTCCCAAGAGTGGTTCCCTGCAGCTCAAACTCCTGCTGTCCCCCAGGAGCAGTCCCTGGCCCCGTGGGATCTCCTGTACCGTGCCCAGCAATAGCTAGGGGAGTGGTTGTACGCTTGAGCAAAACCATGCTGGGGATGTGCTGACAGTTTACTGGCGTGGGCTGTTATGGGTTAGTGCTCAAACCTGTGCCCTGGCCTTGTTTTATTTACTACTATTACAGCTTTTGCTTAGTGTGTCTACGTGGCACAGCACAATGCCGTGCTGAGTTTGTAGCTTGCGTCTGGATAGTATTTGATAGCAAGTAGCACAGTGCTGCATGTAAGCTAACTAGCCTTCCCGCTCGGTGGCACTTACTAAGCTCGGGGACAGCATTGTGCTGATGTGGCTGTAGTGGTTCTGGTGTTAGTCCAGTGTTTTTAGCTCAAAGGTCAGCATAATAGCTGGTGTGCTGCAATATAAAGTAATACTTGAATAGATTTGATTTTAATTCCCTGCTAGGCATCCCTGCCTCAGCAAGCTTTATATATATCTTGATCTGTAGCAATAAAATGAGATTGTCTGTAAAATTGCAAAAATAATAAAACAGACTGCATAACAAACGAGTAAAATAAAACGTGTAGAAACTGTCAAGTCCAAGGCTGTTAGAAATATATTTTGAAGTGTTCCTTTAAAACTGGATTAATATCTGGTGTGGGGTCTGAAGCTGTGTTCAGGAGGAATTGTGTTCAGAAGTTGCATGGTTGTCTGGCCGTGCCGAAGTGTACTGCCTGTCCTTGGATTCCTCTGCTGATGCTGTGCCCTGCTGGAACCAGTGAAGGTGCCTCGCATTGTTACTCCTGCATTTTTTCCATTTTTAGTTTAAACTGGTTCCAGTGAATGTGTGGATAACGTTCTTTAGCTCAGAGCTAGCTTGAATATATCTGCGTGGCAGCCACTGCTGAGACTGCGCAGTAGCTGTATCCTAGATATCTGATAACGGATTTGAGGCAAGGTTGCCCTCAAAGTTTCTGGTTTCCTATGGAAACCAGCTTGTGTGATCATGCTGTCTGTGCCTGCCTGTTTGCTTTTCTCTAACTCTTCTTCCTTCTCCCCAGTCGCCTCTATTTTTTTTTAATTCAATAGCTGTAGTTCTAGCTCCTTCCCTCAGATTTCACTGAGATTTTAAGTGCACCTAGAGTACAACAGGCCTTGTAAAAGCAGGCTGGTGAGGGGCAGAGGAGTCCCAGTGATGGCAAGGGCTGCAGCAGGCACAGTGATGATGGCAGTCACCAGAGAAGCCATGCAGTTTGCACAACTGCACGGGAACAGCTTCAGCTGGAGCATGTGTACTCTTGAATAGCAACTCAAGTCAAGCATGAGAGAGAAGTTTGAAGGTACCAGGCTTTGTTAGTTCATGTAGCTACTTGTTCTGTACAGATTTCCGTCGTCTTCCTTCATGGAAAAAAAAAAAGTGTGGAAGACAAAATGCTACAGGAACCTGTAGCAGTATCTGTGTTTAGATTGCTTAATAGTTTCTGCTCTTAAGTGTCCTATGAGCTTTCTTATTTTCCTCTCTCCATAAATGTTCACAGTACAAAGCTGTAAGCAGTAGTTTTTTTTTTTTGGTGGAAGCAATCCCTTTGTGCTGGGGAGATGTCTTCCCTCCAGAAGCATAGCAATGTTATTCTTGAAAAGTGGAATACTGGTTACCAGTGGCTTTCTCGCACTAGCTTTTCTCGAGAAGAACCTTGTCCAAGTGCCAGAGCAGCGAGACGTGTGTATTCTAAGGCCCTCGGAACCCAGCAGGGCTGGGTGCTCGCTGGCAGGCGTGCTGGCGTAGGGCTTGAGTGAAAGGGCGTCATGTGGTGAGGGTGAAGGATGTTGTTCTTGCTTTCGGTTGTCTGACGGGTTAAAACTTCAGCTTTTTTCTGGCCCAACTTCTTGCTATTCCCCTTGAGAAGCCAAGCAGATGCGTTTGGTGCTGCATCAAGGGGTGCGGGAGCTAGTTGTTTGGAGCCTCACCAGACAGGTGGTAAGGGACACTGTCGCAAGAGGATATCCTGATGTTGAGAACAGGTTTTGTCTTCTGCACTTGTCGTGCTTTTAAATGATGGACAGTGAGGCTTCAGGTAAAGCAGCATTTGTAATAATTTACTTTTAAACTTCAGATTGGTTACAGGGTAGGTTTGCGATGTGTGATCTGTCCCATTTTAGAGAGACAGAACAAAGTTCTGTCTTTATATCCATCTGAGAGGGCAAAGTCTCGAATAAGCCGCATTTTGACCTCAGTCCCTTGTGGCAGAGGCACCATGTGAAGCAGTAACTGGGCCAGCCTCATCTTCTTCCCCTCCCAGCTCTCCATTGCACCCTCTCAATCTCAGCAGCTGCCATATGATGGGCATCCTGGGCTCAGTAAACTGTTGCCTCCCTTCCCGTCACTCCTCAGAACGGAGATCTTTGATCCCACTTCTACTGAAGAGATGAAGGTCTCATCGCCTGCAGTGACTATTTGCAAGGCCTGATACCGGGCCATAATAATTCATGAATCCTCTAGGTGAATAACTTGGTTTTTGGCTGCCGTGGTAATGCAGTTTTGCGGTTCAGGTGGCAGTAGCCAGTCATAAAGTCTGAAGCTTTGTCAGCCGCTCTGCATCAGTCAGCACTGGGCTGCGGGCCTGCTGTAACACACGGTGCTTTCCTCTGGGTAGAAGAGGAGAGAAGAATAGTAGAGAAAGCTGCGTTAGTCGGTGGGAACAGTATCTAATAGCATATCCAAACTTATGCGGAGGTTACAAAATTAGAACACTGGTTTGATGATGTTTCAAGAAGGTCTTCTGGATTCCTAGTGCTGGGTCAAAAGTGCAGTGGTCACATCATGGAAAGTATTGATCTCGTAAGTTATTCTGTTTGCTTTAATTAAAAAAAAAGACATACCAGGTACCAGCATGCTTTATTTGCATTAGGCATTATTTTTTCAGACCACTACAGTTTTGTACTGGTTTAGATATTAGGCGCATTCCTGCCACTGATACCAATTTGGTATCATGTTCTGGCATGCTTGATAGCATTTGGTCACGTACCTAAGTCTCATTTGAGTGTAACTTACCTTGGTCTGTGAT
Source organism: Chauna torquata (assembly GCA_013399475.1). Classification (NCBI taxonomy): domain Eukaryota; kingdom Metazoa; phylum Chordata; class Aves; order Anseriformes; family Anhimidae; genus Chauna; species Chauna torquata. The sequence continues at coordinate 284,431 of VXAL01003286.1, read as the reverse complement.
GTGGTAGTGCAGAGATTTGCTCTTAGGAGCTGTGAAACCATCATTCCAATATCTTCTGTGGCTTCTAGACAAGTTTACCAATGTTTGAAATGGTTTACTTTTCAATTTTGCGTGTAACTTGTAAATAATTTAAAAGAAGATTTGTTCTTATACGGTGTTTGAATGATCAAGAAAAGGATGCATGAATTGTACAACCACTATTGACTAAAGTTATGGAAGGATGCTTTTAGATGTGATAAACACTGGTCTTCATTACATTTATCTTCATTTTGTTCATCATTCATTCTTAATGTTACGCCAAAAACAAAGTTTATTTCTAATTTTGTAAAAAGAAAAAAAAAATCAGTCCTAGTGAAACATTCTTTCTTGAGTTTTCTTCTTGAAGCTTCTTGATAGATAAAAAGGCTTGCTTGTTTTTTTATCTAGAGAAAGCTTAAAAATAATGGGGCCATTAGAAGAAAGATTATAATGGGATCATAAATGTTCTATTTGGATCTGTCTTACTAGACATGGTTTAAAAATTGAATCTCTTTCTGAAGCCATTTACATATTCAAAGTTCTCAGTAATTGACCTGATTCTACCACAAGCTGCTATTTATCTTTCAGGACATGAATTGGTCTTATCTTTTAAAGTCTTTTGACCTTCCTTTAAAGTCATTTGGAAAAGGGAGAAACATAGCCTTCTAGGGCTTTAACTAAGTGCTGGTTTTTTTTTTAACTCAAAAATTTCTCTCACGATCTGGGGATCGTTTCCAACAGACTAGGAGATGCTGAGCTGTATGAGTAGTGTCATGGGTGCTAAAGAATGGGTCCAGCTACCGTGTCAAAAAGCGCTGGGTGAGGAGTTTCGACTGTTGTTGCAATGGTGGGAAACTTCTGACAAAATGTTTGTTAAGGACATGGCTTCAGATTTATGTGTGGGGGGTTTTTTTGGTCTGTAGCAAGTTTTTTAGATTTCCCATTATTTTTGTAGTAATTCCATTTAAATTTTCATTCTTTCTATGATGGCATTTATCAGTGGAGTTTGGAAAAAGGGAGAGATTTTTCTAGTGTTTTTTGTTTCTTCACATGCAAAGAAACAGAGTGTCTTTTGTTGAGTTTCTGCAAGCTGAAGAGTCTTACTTTGGTGTGATTATTGCATTTCAGTAGCTTCACTTTTGTTTATGTTATGATCATTTCTAGAGGTGCCGTGCAAATAAATGAAATGCTGTACAGGTGTAGCTCAGATTCTGCAGGTGGATGTGAGTATACAGACCCTCACATTTCTGTGGAGGCTCACCTTCCCTTACTCAGCAGATACAGTTACCCCAACGATTCTGTATTCTTGGTTCTCAGGGACCTCTGGAGATCCTCCAGTCACAGCTGGCTGCTTGAAGCAGGGTCAAGACGTTGTCCAGTTGGGTTTTGAACATCTCTGAGGATGGAAACTCCGTGGTCTCTCTGGGTGACCTGTTTCAGTGTTTAGTTACCCTTACAGAATTTTTTTTTTATGTTGACAAGACATTTCTGATATTTAATGTGCTGCAGTTGTATTTCTGATCACTGTTTGAGCACAGTGCCTGCCAGGAGCCAAGGGAAAAGATTCTCCAGGATACTATTCAGAAATTGCATTTCATTGTTTGATTTCTGTTGTGTTTGTGGGCCACACAGCAACTGCAAGCTAGAGCTTATTCAGTGGATCTCTCCGTTAGATAGTTAAAGAACAGCATGACAAATTCACTTTTTGACCTACTAGTCACACTTACCTCATGTGTTGCACTTTCTGAAAGGTTTCAAAGAACATCATTCATATCAGTGATATTTTTCTGGCCTGTAGGAACAGGTGACATTGCCCTTCTGCAGGTATGCACAGAGATGTCCAGCCTCTGCAGAAGGTTGGCACGCATGTGCCTTAGATGTGTAACTTGCTTTTGAGGAATTAGTTTTCGTGCATACATGTGAGCCAGAGTCTGCCTTTTTTCTTTTCTGGAAATACAGCATCTTTTTTCTTATGGAAGTGAGGGGGAAAAATGCATAGAAGATCATATACTGCTTTATCACTACACCTCCAGAAAAGCTCAGTACCACAGTCTGAACTAGACTGTCTTCAGGGAAACTGATGTTTTGTGTGCCTTGCTGTTTATTCCTCTCTTTAACACACTTCTCATGGTAGCTAAAGCACTCATATTTACAGCAAAATTTACTATCTATTTTTATGTGATGGTTGTTTTTATCAAATATGATAATGTACACACAGATGGTTTCAGAAACCTCACTCATTCCACACAAAGCAAGTATCCTGTCGATCTGTGTCTCTTGCACGGTAGTGATTTTGATGTTACAGGGTCAGAGAATGGTTTAGGTTGGAAGGGACTTCTGGAGGTCATCTGGTCCAACCCCCTAACTTGTTTCAATAACTCGAGTAATCAGAAAGCAGCATCAAGACTGGGGATGAAAATTTTGATGGGTAATCTCAGAACTGTAGGCTGAAGCGGGCCCCTGGAGGTCATCCAGTCCATTCCCTGCCGCTCAAAGCACGGCCGGTGTAAGTCGAAGGAGTACAGTGATAGTGCAGTGATGGTGAGTTTAGCTTAGTCTTTGCTATAATCTCCTTTTAGGTTGGTGTAGAAAACAAGGTGATCCAGCCAAGCCCTCTTCAGAGTAACAAACCGAGGTGTCCCAGCCCATCCATGTTCATTACGTGCTTCAGCCCCTGGCCACTTCGTGGTCTCTGCTGAACTCACTTCAGCGCGGCTTTCTAGTGCTGGGCATTCTAAAACTGGACGCGCTAGTTCAGCTGAGGTCTCAGGAATGCTGAGTAGAGGTGAATGTGACTTGTTAGGTTTAGACAGCACTGATGAGCACTGCAAGGCAAATACTGTTACTTAATCTTTCCTAAAGTTTGAGATGATGTGCTTTCAAAAGTTTCTGTTTTTATTCCTAGATGCATGAGGAACTTTTGAATCGTTTTTGCCATATCACTGTTTCCAGAAAGGATTATTTACGTTGTCTAGCTTGAAGGAAACTTTCTAATTTGTAACCAAACTTGTTTCATGCAGCTGCAGATATAATCGATATATTTCACTGCTCTTTGAAGTTTTTTTCATTCTAAATTGAATTGGGTGGTTGCACATCATTTTAGTTATTCCACTGATGTGTTTTGCTTTGTGTGGCACATTATGTTGGTTTGTATTGTGTTTCTTCAACGCAAGCGTCAAACAAACCATTGTGGTTGTCTGGCTTTCAGTGGAAAAAGTAATTTTCTGCCCACTTTATTCTTAATATCTTAGTTTCAGCTTCCAATTTATAAATTACCATTTGTTTCATCTGCATGCAAGGATGCAGTTTGCACCATATTTTAATGTGTTAACATTACAAATCAATAAAACTCACACAAGAATGAATGCTTAGGGGAGAAATGAGAAAGCAGTCATTCTCAGAAATAGTGAATAGGGGAATGAAGTGGTGGTGGGGGTAGTGGAGAAGAGACAGTGAGTGTGTGTTTGTCCAGGGTGGTTCAGTCTTCCATGCGAACCCAAGAGAAAAGACACTTTGTCCTTGCTGCTCGCATCTCTTACCATCATCTGCGTGTGACATCTGGCAGGCTGCACACACAGTGTCTGCAGAGCAGGAGCTAGATGTGATGGAAGCTGTCATAGTGGGGAGTCGAGTTGATCCAGAATTCAGACCCTTGGCTTAGGTTCTGATTCAGACCTCTCATGTGGTAAGGTTTTCAGTTACGCAACTTTGATTTTTGCCGAAGGCTAACTTCTTTGGCTAAAACTTGCTGGGGTTCATACAACATTGTTTTTTTGGCAGCTGCATCACCTGTGCCATGGGCTGTCTTCTGGTTGGATCCATTGCTACCTTCATTTGTAAGACACAGTGTAGTGTTTCAGGACATGAGGACAAACCAGCTTGCAGCCCATGCTTGTTGCAGCAGTCTTGCCTTTTACCTCATGGGAAAAGTTTTATTTGGGGGTTAGTCTGTCTAATTGGGCAGCTCTTGCTATCTTGCTAATGTTAGCTTTTTCTGTTAAATACATCAGTGGACACAGATCAGATAAAAATGTAAACAGTGCGTATTTGAGTGGCTTCATGCTTCTTAGGTTATGTAAACGATTATTTTCATCTGCCATGAAATTAAGTGGGTTGTCATGTGGAATTTCAGCTGACTCCTGTTTTCTACCTCTGACCACTTATTTTATCTTCATGAGGAAGGATGTGGGTTTTTTTCCTCCAAATAATCTGTACAGAACAAGGTTATTTCTTGTGCACCTGCAGCTTACTCTGTAATTACAGGTGTGGACTTTCTAAACTGTGATTTGTTGTTGTAGAACAACTCGTATAAGTGTGCACTGTTCATGAGACTGGTCTGCGTTAAAACTGCAGTTAAAGCTTTGTTCAAGTTTTTTATGCTGTAGTGCATGTCTACTTTATTCTCCCAGTTCATTTTCGTACTAGCTTCACGTGAACACTGTTCCTTTGCTGTTTTCATGTCACCTGAAGAAAAAGATCACCAAGTGTGTTCATGATTACAAGCTTTTTAAAGTTTGAAACTTTTAAATGTGTTTCGTATGGCAACTTTTAAAAGAGCACTGGGTGGAAACCGAGATTATCAGCTAAGATATTAGTATGGCAAATGGTGGTATTTTTTGCTTTTTTTAATGAGTTTCATTTTTGTTGTTCAGATTCCTAAACTTACTGTTGAAATAATAATATTTATAGTAGGTGTGGATGAAGTAAGACTCACTAAACTTGCAGCAACTTACTTTTTGATTTATATATGTAATTTATGAACATTTCAGGAGAAAGCAATGCTGTATTTTAGGGTGGGGAGTCTTTGTGGAAATGTGTGGCTTTTATATGGTAAGCTGTTAGGGGTGTTACTGTTTCTTGGTGAAAATCTGGTGTCCTGGACCTCAAAATACCAAATGGTATTTGTATTTTGAGGGCTGAGGGACTGGAAGATGAAAATAAGAGGAAAGGAAATAAAACTGTTCTCGTTTCAGACTTGAATTTCCTGTGTGTGAACTATTTTATGTGTGGAATTGCTAGTAAGACAGATAAACTGAAGAAAATTGCAGTGTGGCAAACTTGAATTCATTTTTCTTTCCTCACCACTAAGTGCATTATTAAACTTTTTTGTTAAAACTGGATATTCTTAGTGGCAAAATATTAGAACAGATAGAAATATTTATAACTTGCTTCATAAGCCAGCCCTAGGGCTGAAAGGACGGCTTGCATACGTGCAGGAATTATGGTGAAGGTGCTTTCTGCCTCTCTCTTCTAGGACAGTGGCCTGCGCTACATAAACATTTGGTATGTACCTTGACTGGAATATGTGGGTTAGTAAGTTGGCTCATTTTTGCTTTTGCTGAGAAGGTTGAATCTGGAGATCTCACTGGCTGTGCTTGCATTTTCAGTGTGTACCCAGTTCAGGTTTAATTACGGAAACTAAACCTGCTGTAAAGCAACTGCAGCCAAGGTGAATATAGCTCTGTTTCTCTTTAGTCCCTAGCAAATTCAAAGGAATAACCTAGCAAATCGTGAACTTGTTTTAGTTTTGGATTTCTACACCTTCAAAAAAAAGCCANCCCCCCCAACCAAACCAAAACACACCCATCCTCAAGGGAACCCCCCAGAACAGCACCTTACCCCTCAAAAAGCTGTCAGGAAAAAAAGGAAATTTCTGGGAGAACCCCTTCCGTATCTTGGCAGTCATACGATGCTGTCTCTTCCTGTGCCTGTGGGCTTGTAGGGGGTTCGCTGTGCCGCTGTTGGGGGGCGGCAGGCTCTGATTTGCCTCCCACAAAAAGTGACGTGTCAGCCCAGACAGAACTGACTGTCTTCCTTGGATGTCATGCGTGAAACTGCTTGGTTTGCATTTTCGTATATTTTTGGTAGATAACATGGAGACTGGTAAAAGTTAAATTCCATTTGGCATATGTGAGCCCACACTAAGGCAGTAAATCAAGCGTAATTAACCATGTCGCCACTGGAAGAGGAGAAACGTGAACAGGCAGCAGGGATATGCTGCTGTTGAACCCCAGATCTGGACCAGGTTTTCTTCGGGTTGAGAGCCATTACTAAGGAAAAATGCTACCAACTGGCACACTGCTTAATAGGGTGACTATTGCTCGCTGCATCTCCTGAGAGGTGAACGTTAACTGCAGCCTGCAAGAAGGCGAAGCAAAAACTGATGCAAGCAGATGTATTGCACTGACAATCACTCTTGTGTATTTTTAAGTTGAGGCTGGTACTGTCTGTGATTTTTGTACTGTTTTGTGAGAATGGCATTCAGTTAAGCTGTATGTATACAGCTTCTTGGCTGTGTATGTTCGCTGGACAAACATTTCACTTGTGGAAGTATATTGATTCACAGTTTGGTCATGTGGAATGTAACAGGGAAAACTGACTTAGAAAACCTGAGGTAGCTCTGTACATCTGAGTAGATGAAGCTACTGCTGTACCACTGCTGAGAGACTCTGGCAAAGGTTATCTTATAGATAAGAGGAAGGTTTTGGGGGCGGGGGGGTATATACAAAACCCACTGGTTATTTCTGCTAATAAATATATGGATCCAGCGAGTTCTTCTACTGCAATCTTAATATATTGGCTTCTTTAGCAGAGCCAAATAGTTCAGAGCCATGTTATTTAGTGCTCGTTTAACTTGCTGTTCCTACTGTGGGATGCGAATGGGTGATGTTTTCAGCAAGCAAGTGTTCAAACTGATTGTTCAGCTGAAGGATGATCTTGCCAAAAGGGTTTTTTGTGTTTAGAACAAATTGCACAAATTGATTCCTTCTGTATACCTAAAGGAATATTGAAGCATATGGTGCATCCATAATTGAACTTGCCATGTAGTTACATTCAGTTTCACGGCTCACTCCGTGATACACGGAGTGAATTGCTTATATGGTTAGTTGCGACTAAAAATTTCTTGATAAGGTTTATTACAAAAGAAGAGAGTAAGTTTAGATTTTTTTTTTGGTCATGATGTTGTGTGCCGCTGCCGCCCCCCCCCCCCCCCCCCCCAAAAGTCTCCACATTTTGATATATTTTAGGTGGAAAACTTTCTTTGGACTTGACCAGATAAGATATAAACTATGACAGGAGTGAAATTCTGAAGATTTCTGTCAGCCTACAGCTATCTAGAGGAATTGAGCAGGATAAGAATTCACTTAACTTCCATAAACCTTACTTTTGTGAGTATTTCGGTACTGTAATACAGAATGTGTGGCTTCTGGTGTGTAAGTGGAAAGAACAAAGGAAATTATGAAGGGTAAAGCCAACAGGCAAATCCAGTCTTCCTCTGTTTCAACATAAGGTGAAATGTCATTGTTCTGAATACTTCAATCTATGAAGCGCTAGTGGGCAGATATGAAGTGCTTTCCACAGTACAGATCTATGGTGGCAGAGTACAAAGTTAGTTGAGGGTAAGTAGACATATTTTCCGGTATCTGTTTATTTTGAAATCTAAGAATATGAAGTGAAGCGCCATGTTGGCTATGGAAACTGTTGGAAGCAGAATATTTTTTTAAAATGGTTTTAGTATGTGGAGGTCATGGCTATTAGTTGTCAGCAACTTTAGGGAGTTGCTTCGGTTTCAAAATATCCCAAAATGAATTTCATGTGAACTTGAAAAGCTTTTTTTTTCAGGTCAGGTGTTAAAGATTTGGCTGATAAATTTTGTGGCGTACAGTAAAAGGTCACATTGGAAAGAAGTGGGTTGAGAAAGAAGCCTCCTGTTGCTTTTGAAGATCTATTCCGCAGAGTACAGTTAGACCGTCTTTGGATTTTCTGTTATTTCTCGTGATTTCTTTTACTTCGTAGCTGTAGGTGATTCATTGTAACAGTTTCTGACCTTTTGTTCTTGAGGACTGTATGTTGTTCAAGGACTAAAAAGTAGAATGACTTTTTTAAAAAAAAAAAAAGTACATTATAGATGCTTGGAACAGTCTTGATGGACAGGAAGGATCATCCTATGGCAAAATTGACTCAGTACAGTGACTTTAGACTTCAAAGCTCTTCTATTTCTACTCAAAGAAATGTAATTCTTTCAGTGCAATTCTGGATTGGCCTTTGCTCAAATTTAATGGATTTGGCTTAATTTCTTTTAAACATGAAGCATTTCCATGCTTGACATGATGGAAGAGGGGAAAATAATTCACCTGTGTGCAGGTGCCTTTTTGCGTGTTTCCTACAAGGACAGCTGAGGGAAGAAGAAAGGCGATTTTAGATACACCGTGGAGTTGCAGATAAGTTACAAAGAGTTTAGGTCATCTTTGCTCTCGTTGCTTAGAGTCTAGAAAACTATTGAAAGTGTTAATAACTTTTTTTTGTAGTTCCTTCTTTTGAGGGGTAGTTAGAAAGGCTTTTTAGTGTATTGAATTCAGTCATTCTTCCCTAAAATGATTTGCACTTTGAATTTGTGCTGGTTTTGATAGAAGTGTTTTGTGAATTTTCAAAACTTCTTAGGTGATTGTCACCTAACCTAAACTGTATAGAGAGAACCTGCATTAATCTATTGCATGGTGGATAGTCGTCTCTTCTGAATGGTAGTGAGCAAATTTTGTGTGCAGAAAGTAATAACACATGGTTAAGACAGAAAACTTCTTACTTCCTCATTTGTGAGCTCTAACGTCGTATAGGCACCTAAGACTAAAATGTACTTAAGTAGAAGTTTTAGAATTCAGGATTTTGCTTGTACTCCTTTGCAGTTCTGATCGGGGGAGACGTCTCACACACCAGTTTGTTTGACAGCCTAGGAGAGAGGCTCACAACCTGTGTAGTACACAACGATGAACAAAGGTGCCTTGTTTGTCAGATGTACACCTAAAATTGCATTATGACTCGTGTCGTTCACTCATGGTGACTGCTCAGGGAGCCCTGGCTTTCCCCTCTGCTAGTTTTTGCTTCTGGGCCTGCCTCTCAGGTGCGTCACCCAAATCATTGAGTCATTTTGCTGGCGCGCTGCCCTCCACCCTCGTACGTGCTTGCTCAATTGAGAAGCCAGTGGAGAGGCGAGAAGCTGCAAGATGGTTGCTCATCAAACCACATCCTAAAAATAGTGTGGCAACATTAGGTATTTCTGGGTCTTTGTATGTTGCCTTCTCTGAAATACCAGTGAAGCTGGTAAACGTACCTTTGAAGAGCAGTGAATCCAACTGGAAAAGGAAGTCACTTATATGAAAACTGGTAAAACCTTTATTTGTGAAACAGACAGAATATAGGTTGTAGCAAATATAACATTAGAAGTAGAGTGAAGCAGCTGTCTCATATTCGGAGAGAATTTGCAGCCACAATAATTCTTCTGTAATTCCTTTGGTTTTTGTACCCTCCTGTGTCTTCAGATGATGATGTTGACTGAGGCTGCTGTGGGTCATTTTGCACACTGGAAACTGGGCTGAGGCAAACAGCCTCTTTACACAATATGCAGCTGTTGGACGAGAATAATCTAGTTATGTTTTAAGCTGTATTTGAAATCTCTAGGTGACTGATTCTTTGGTGCTCGCTCTTTTTTATTTCTTTCCTCTGTTGAGGTGCGTCGCTGCTTTTGTTCCTGTGTGTAATTCTGAGAAGACCAAAAAAAAAAAAAAAACCACCAAAAACCTCAACATCGTCACATTGTCAGTGGCCTGATGCATTGATGCATTTATGTGTTTTCTATGTTCCTGTAACGAAACTTACTGTTCTGCTTTTTTCACTCTCATCTTTCAAAACTATATTACAATGACATGGCTGCTGCCGCCAGCTCTGTGCATGCCAGATTGTTTTTGTGAATGCATTCCGACAGGTGTGCTGTTTTTGTTTTCCTGGCATTTATTTTGCAATTTAGTATGAGCACAATACTTTACATCTGTATTTCAGTCCAGTTTGAACAAGTTTAGCTCAAGTAGTGGTTGAGTTGTGGTTTTGATGGAATGATTGTTTGGCAGGCTGTGTCCGTAAACACTCTGGTGCTTTCAGTGCATAATATTTTGGGGCAGTCATAGTGCAATTGCATAATCTTAAATTATCTGCTTTACAAATAAGAAATGATTATAACGATTGAATGCAAGCATTGAGCAGTTGAAAATCTGATGCATGAAGAGAATCTAACTTCTTGTCAGTACCTCAAGCTTTATTTTAAAAACAATTTCTTCCTGAGAGCATGTCTAGTTCAACCTAATACGAATCTTCTGATGATACAGGACTATGAGAGATTTATTTCAGATTCTGTAGGGGCTCCTTAGTGAAGTATGTTGTTCAACTTTGGTCACTAGTCTGTAGTTTCAGGTGACTCATTTGTGACCCATGTGACATTGCATGTATCCCTGGCCCCAAATGATGGCTAGAAAGCTTTGGTTTATTATAAGAAAGATAAATAAGATAAAGTTCTAGTAGCATTCAGTACATGCTGAATAGTATATGTATCAAAAAATGAGAGAACTTCTTTTGGGAATGTGAGAGTTGTTTAGGTTCTCGTTAATGAAAACTGTTCTTCATGTATCAGTTTTGGGGATTGTGCAGTTTTAGCTGTAATTACTGCTAAAACCCTGACTAACAGTTCTCCTCCTTTTTCTCTATTTGAGAAGAAAATGTAAGAATGGGTGTAATACAGGCAGTTTTCTTTATAGTGTTTTATTAGCTTCATGACTGCCAGAGTTGGAGATGACAGATTTGAGGTGTTATATTAAAAACTGCCTGATCTTCCGTGTATTTGTTCTATCACTTCTTGAATCAAACTATAATTTTGGCCTTGATGTTGTCCAGTGGTCACATCTATTATATATTGTAGGGAAAAAATGGTATTAAATTTCTTTTTCAACACTGATTATCTTTGAGGTTTCTCCAGTTCTTTTATTATGCGATACTGTGCATATTTTTTCCACTTGTGTTCTTCATATTGTTTGTGGTTTTAGCTATCTTTCTTATCCCACCAAGGCCTTGAGTTCCCAGTAATTTTTCTCTGTCTGAAAGCCATACCATATCTTCTGATCGTTAGTCGCTTTTTCTCTATTTCCTCTATGTTTGAGCAATATGAGTAGAGTTACAAACAGTAATCAAGAAAAAACGTGGTAGATCATATGTGGTGATGATTCCCGATTTGTTTTTCCTTTCTAAAATATCCCAATTCTTTTCACTTGCATTTTGATGGTGTAAAGTTGATACATTTCACTGAATACTGATTGCGAGCCTTTTCTTAAGGATTAACGAATGTAAAGCCTGTTATTGTGAAGATACCCTTCAGGTTACTTTTCCCTTTCTATGGCATTTCTGTGTTTATTGGACTGGATTTCATATAACATTGTATTTCCCAATCAGTCCATCCATGTGAAAACCTTCTGTAGCTGCCCATAGCCACAGTGACTTTCGGACTGGATTTTTCTGACTAACTCAGAATTTAAATCTCAATTTTTTTTTAGCTTTGCTAAATTTAAATGTTTGTGTCTGTCAGTTCCCTCTGTTTTACATGGAGTAACGCGCAGTGATGCATGCGTTTACCAGTACAGGTCCGTAGATCCTTGAGAAAAGGTTATCAGTGTATCACCCTCTTCCCTTCTTTTCCTCTCCCCTGCTCACCATTTAGGGAATCTTTTGCTTTTGCTTACCTCCCACTTCATATTTTTCTTGATTGGTTATAATTCACAAGTGATTTTTTCTCTTATCCTATGATAATTTGATTTCTTTAAGACCCTTTGATGAGGGATCTTGCAGAGAGGGGGTTGGAGTAGATGATCTCCAGAGGTCCCTTCCAAGCTTACCTTAACTTCTGTGATTCTGTGAAAGCTTCTCCTAAGGCTCCGTGTGTATTCTTGAACTTTTTGAATATGTTGTATTGAATACTTTTGTATGCTTGTCTCCTTTAGCAAATCCTAAATGATTGGACTTCTCTTTATGAAAATCTGAGTGCTTTGCTGTATACCTTCTTGTAAAGAAGTGATGACGTTCATCTTTGAACAGGCAAGTAAAACAAGATGAATAGTGCAGAGTGTCTCTAGCAGAGCCAAAAGGCACGGCACGCCTTGTGGTTGTGGCAATGGCATGAGATAACTCTGAATGCGTTTTAACCTGTTGTATTGTGCTGCCTTAAACCCAAGCTGTGGCACAGTAGAACTGGAAATGTTTGAAAGACACATGTTCCCTGCCAGTTGCAAGGCAACCACACCCTGGCTTGTGTTTGCTACACCTGTGAAGGTGCATTTTTAATATACTGTAAACAGTTCCTCGTGGTTACTGCATAATAAGCTGATTTAATGAAGCTTTTGAAAGGAATAAATACTGCAAATCTCAGCTTTACTTAACAGGTTCCTTTGTTTGAACACTTCAAACTGTTGAATCACATCTGCAAATGCAAAGTGTGTGCACGCAGCTGGGGCAGCCCCTGCTCCCCGGGTCAGCTGCGGGCAGGTCCCTGGGGGCAACCAGCCCCCAGCCCGCCTGCTCTCCCGTCAGCTTCGCTCCTCTCCAGATCCCAGGAGCCTCTGCCACGTGGAGAGGTGGCTGGCGCGCACCTTCTGAGCCGGGGTGCTAATGTGAAGTATTCATTCGCACTAGGTTTTGAGAATATCTGAGAGGCATCACCTTACATTTCAGATAACAAGGGGAGGATGTTCAGAATAATTCTGGTCTGTTTGCCTGTAGAAGTATTTCTCTGAGACTTCTAGATTACGTTAAAAAATAATCTCTGTTGGCTGGGCTCTGGAGTTTTAAAATGCCAAATACAATACTTGTGAAGTTGTACATGAATGAAGTTGTTTCTGATAGTGTCTCCCAGTGTTGTCTGTTAATTCTAGAATTATATTCTGAAAAGTCACATGATAGTCCTAATGTAATTAGTGTTTCATGGATGATAATGTTCTGTGTTAAGTTCATTTTGCTTTTGAACAACAATTGTGAATACAACATGAAGCTCTATGATCCTTACTTCTGAGAGAAGTCTGTTCTTCTATAGTTGGAAAAAAAAAAAATTGCACAGCTGGAAGATAAACCAAGCAAACCCTCCAAAGCTTCACAGTGGTATCCACAAAGGAAAAATCCTCTTTTCTGACCTGTTCTTGGGCATCAAATCATGGGAGTAATAAGGACACTTACTGCTTTTTAATACCAAAGGTGATGGTATTTTTCGTGGTCAGTGGCTACATTGCTTTCTATCAAAGCATCTAGTCTTTTTCTAGACTGAGTGCTTGATGGAGAAAATACACAAGTGTTCTCTCAAGATGTGCTCCTAAATGTAATTATAGATCAGTAATAGCGTAAGGACATATTTCTAATATAATAATAAACTGCTGGCTGGCAGTAAGGAACTGAAAATAATTTTTGAATTAACTGCTTTAACCTGGAAGTTGCTTAGAGGCAAAATGGGTTTTAAGTAAAGCCCTATTTGTTGTATTTTAGTATGCAACCTCCCCCCAGCCCCTTACGCTTTTTGTAAAAAGCCATACTGCTTTCTGCTATTTATTTCTCGTTAGATGTTGGAGGAGGAAGTCAAGAGTTTGATATGACTAACCTACATGAAAAATAATTAAAACTGTGGTTGTATAGTGGCTCTTTTCCCGATAAAAGAACTTAAATGTATTTCTCTTTGTTGTAATTAGCTTAATGTGAGTAGGTAATTACATTTCCATTACGCTTCTACAGAATTTTAAAAACAGAGAAGCAGTATTATCTCAATACACTATGTTACTGCATGTAATGAGCTGTAATAATAAAACAAAATTTTACAATTTGCTACAAAAAAATCTTTTTGAATGTAGTTTCAAATTGTGAAATTTTGTGTGCCAGTAAGGAAAACTTTAGCAAGCTTTTTGTAGATGAGGAAGACACTAATTAATGGATTTGGTAATAAAAAAAAAAAAATGAAATGGATTCTAGTAATCTGAGGCATCCCTGACATAATCAGGAGAATAAATAAACATAATGTATGTACACTTTCACCGGGAATGAGATAGTATACCTAGTAAGGATCAATTGTGGCAGTTGAAACTATGTGGGGTTTCACATTGGAATTTAATCTTTCTGGGTTAGAGTAGTGTGTTTTCTGACCAGTCATAACTTAAATGAATTGTTCTCTTTCTGAACTTTCTTCTGCAAGTTGTGGTTGGCTAGAGAGGTTGAAAGATCAAGTATTGTACATTCAGAGCTGGTCAAAGGATTTTTATCTTCTAAAACTACATTAGATTTTAGAGAGAGCTTATAAGAATCTGAAATTGGGAATTTGATAAAACAGAAAATACTATTCATTCCTAAAATATTTCAGAGTAGTTCTGATGTAAAAATCATAAGCACTTATGTTAAAATCATAGAAATCAGAGCCTGCTAAACATATATGACTCTTCTCCAGTAATAATCAGGAACAGTTCTGTTTAATATTTGAAAGTCTCATCTACGTGTTTTACTAAGGGCTCCTGACTTCTTAAGAAAAGCAGCAGTGTTCTCAGATAACTTGTAATTTCTTGAAATATTTAATTATCAGATGGATTTAAAGGCAAAACTTTTTATTGCTGTGAATAACTAATGTAGAATAATGATATATAATACCAAATATTATTTCTGTTATTTGTACTCTGTAAGAAACTATATTGAGAATCAGAATTGGCAATCAGAATTCTGATCTTAGTTATTTCAGTTTTCAGATTTTACTTACCTAGTATAGGTGAGGTTTTTTTTAAATTTGAAACTTTAGAATGGCTATAGCTAACAGCTTCACAAAAAGGTTTTTTTAATTCTGAAGGGTAATTTTAAAACATCTTTTAGTCTTGAGTACACAAACAGCTGAATGATTTGTTACAGTGATTTTTATTTAATTGTACATTGGTTTTGATTAATGTATTTGGCAAAATACATTTTATTTTATTTTTGCTTTTTGAAAAATGTTTTTTCACATCTTCTTTCTTTAATATAAATCATAAGCAGATTGCTGATGTTACAAAAAGTGGTCTGATAGTGCCTATACATAACAGTGGTCTCACTAGGCTGTGGGGAGAAAAAAAAACCAAAGGAATTGTTTTCCGTCCCGCCTCTTGCACAGTTTACATGTACAAGATGCATCCAGGTCATTTTTACGTCTTGCAAAGCTCCGTTCTTGCTTTCCAGAGGCTGAGAGCCCACCTCTGAGCAATTGTCATTACACTGTGCAATGTCTGTTTATGATTCAAAAAGAAACCCCTCTTTTCTGATACTAGCAGAACTAAAACAGAGTTGTTGCGCCTTTCAGGTCCACTTGTTGCCACAGCATAATTGCATATAAAGATGACGTATTTGTAGAAGGAGGTTTTGAGTTCACAATGTGAATATCCACACTATGTGTAGATAATGAGCAGAAGGCAGCATTTTTATTAAAAGGAGAAAATTTCCACATGGGTACCAGTGGAATACCTTGTTTAGCATTTGGGGATGAATGTGAACTTGAGCTGCTTCCGTGTGGCTGTGGAAGGTGAGAGCTGAATATTGCCTGCTGCTTTGCCTGCTGAGGGCATAACGCTGTAAGACCACAGTTAAACAAGTTGTCAAGCTGGGTCAGTTCACCGATGTGTTTGACAGCATAGTCCTACAAACAGATTGGAAGGGTGTATGTTTTAGTGTGCCGTACCACTGTGATGACTATGAGTTAACGCTTGGAACTTTTATTTATTGCCCTAGCTTTCAGCTGCCTGCCTTCTCTTTGAAACACACGAGTGGGACGCAGTCTTGTATTTTGCATGACAAACATGTTTTTACTTTGCAAAGTAGAGTAGGGGTAGAAGATCTTTTGGAACTGAACAGTTTGATTCAAATTCCTGTAGCTTATAGGTGTATAAGAACAGGTATGAATTTCAAACAGTGCAGTTCAATTAACAAAGACAACGTGCTCTTTGTTTCTGCTGGTTTTAGAAAATGACAACAGGAACAAGAAGTAATACAAAACAACGGGAGAACTTGGTTCATGTGCTGACAATGATTCCACCAAGAACAGCTTCTTCATTACTGCTATACAGTCATTTATTTTATATGTGCATACATGCATGTTTCAGAGTGCTTGTAGTCTTGATGCTCTAGAAGAGAGTTGCTGCATACTGTACCTATAAAAGTTATTTACTTGCATGTCTGGTTAATGAGTCTGCTTAATGAAAAAAGTCCATTAGTTCCCGGAAAATAATATCTGGTCATGCAAAAGACTTTTGAGGAACCAGGGAATCAAAGACACTGCATCTCTTACTGTGTTTTGGTTAAATGTTGCTAAACCCTGCTCGTGGTCCTATCAGAAGCGTGTTACCCTGCAAAAGATGAGCTGAGCTGAAGAACTTTTATCACGTACTATGTCTTTATAAGGGAAATGCATAGAAAAATTCAAGCACAGACCTCCGGTGCTGTTCTTTTTTTCCTTTTTTTTAATGAACTGATCTCTCTGCCCAAGAAACAATTCCTCATCTGTTTCCAATGTCAAAGGATAGACAAAGAGCTCTGAAAGTGATAATTACTTAAAGGCATGTGAGAGAAATATCTTGCATTGGAATCTTAAATCTGCTTTTGCTCTCCATGAGCGGTTTTTGCATTTTCTCCATTCTTTAGTGTTTTCTTCCAGTTAAAATTGAAGTGCGAGGCTGTACAAATTCTGTACGTTTTTTCTTTTGGGTTACAAGACCTTTGAAGGCTTTGGTTACTCATCAAATGAAAAGAATTTTCATAGTATGGGTTCTGGTGCTTGCAGACGTTTTCTGTACCAGGCTTCACTTTGGGGTAATATTTTACTGGCATCAGTCACAGTGCAGCACAGAGCTGCCTTGTGAAGGGCACCAATTTCTTTGCAGCCTGCCAAAAAGTGTATGTGGGTTGCATGAATGCCCCCACTTGGATGAAATTTTTTGATGCTGGGATTTAGCCACAAAAAGTGGAAGGAAAAAAACAATACTGAGCCTGTTATTTAAAGTAAATAAATAATTAGTCTTGCAGTATGGAAATTCTGAAATATTATAAAAAGGAACAGAGATTGCTTGGTGTTTTTTCACATTTAAACACTTCAGCCTTTTTCAAAACGCTTGGAAATTTGTGGGTGATCTTTTTTCAAAAAAAAAAAATTAGACATTTCTGTGGAGCAAGCAGGGAATTTTGGAAGTGAGTATTGTCTGGTGAGTTTATGTTAAATTCTTTGGCTACTGTCTTTAACTAGAGTTTTAGAGTTACCAGATGCTTTGCAATTCAGTGTTCGATCTGCTGCCTCACGAGGGAATAACACTAAGATTCTTTTGTTCCTTCACCGAAGTTGTGTAAGGCACTCACAGTTTGTGAGCACAAAAGGTGCAGTGAAGGGCAAATGGAGTAAGTTATTGCACTAATGCAGCAGGATTTGTAAGATCTGAGACTAAAATGCTTTTATTACATACCCTATTTCCTACTATATAGTTTTCTGATATAAATTCTGATTTCCCTAGTGGAAATATGTTGTTCTGAAACCATGAGCAAAAAAGTAATTTAGCTAAAATATTTGGCAGTGTGTCCTAAAATTAGGTTTAAAACTAGTATTGAAAATGAGATTTTGATCTCTGTGGTAGGTTGCAGTGCTGATACTTTCCAAACCCTGTCCAAATGTGCATACGTCCAAGAGACAGCTACGGCAGCGTGTGTAGTTTGTGAAGTTTAGCTCTGGTTTCAGCCAAAGATAAAACAGAATCTCATTCATGAGGTGAGACTTCATGGTGGAGGCAACCTAACATTGCATTTTTTTCTGCTGGATCATTCTGTGTACCTTCTTTGCAACAGTATTAAAAGATGTGCCTCTCAAACAGTGAAACAGGTCAGCTCACAGATCTGCACAGACTTTCTTTTTGACTTTTTGAATTTTTTTGCTTTTCAGCCAGAGCAGCAAAGGGATCCAACTTTGCTACTTTCTTGGTATTAGTGTGGACACAAGGGAGGATTGTAACTGTGTGGTTGAGGCACAGCAGTTTTTGGCAACAAATGTGGTGTTGGACTGAATGGTCCTAATACAGTTGTGGAAATTTCAGTATTTTACTGCTTATGGTGTCAGAGAACGTTGCTTTTGAGTATATTGTTAATATAGTAATTAGCTATATGAAAATTATGCCAAATTAGTTTAATTGTTCTGAAATCTTTTTGGAAAAGCTTCTGAACTGTGGAAAAACTCTCTTCCTTCCTTCCTTTTTCTCCTTTAAAAAAAATAAACTTCACTGTTTTCTGCACTTTTGTTACATTAACTTCCTTTCTGTGCCTGAGCATTATTTCCAGAAAGTGGAGAGGTATGATTGGCATATTTTTATTAAAAAATAAAAAATTGGAAGACATGAAAACTCTGTATTGGCTGAAAGGGCCCGTGCAGTTAAAGTAAAAAAAGTAAAAGTTTGTTTTTCATCTTGCACTAGTGACAAGAGATCTGTAATTTTGTGCTAATGGCAGTGCATTTTTAAGTAAATTCAAGGAGAAATCATGTAAAAGAATTGTATAAAAATGTTAATCCCTTTTGAAAGGCAGGCAGCTTTTTCTGCATATTCGATTCTTTATTTTCTTTATATTCCTGCAAGGTATTTTGTTTTGCTTGTTATACCTCTATAAAAGGTGACTGTATTACGCATTCACTAAACACTGAACATTGCTTTTTATAAAATGCATTGTGTAACTTGTTTGTTCCTGGGCTTCCTTATGGAAAGGATGTCCTGTGTTTGTTTACATTTGTGGACTGCCATACTGTCTCGTAATTTTTGTGAACGCCACTGCATTTAATATGCTTACGCATGTATACCAGATAAAAAGATTTGATGATGGTTGGCAAGTTATCAGGCTGCTCCTTATTACAAACAGTTCGAAATGAGAACTGCACGAAAACTAGAAGCAAATGTGAGGAAAAGTTAGTAAATGTTTCCGAAACGTGTAGGATGTTCAGCTGGTGGGGTGTTCGGAGTGGGTGTGTGTTCTCTGCTGGAAGAAAGGAAAGTGCAAAGTGGATGAGAAGCCACAAGCATGCAAGTAACCGCTTGGGGAAGGAGGCTCCTGTGTCAGGGCCCTGAACGAGGAGGTGCAGCAGTGGGACAGCAATGTTGGGTGTGCATCCTGCTCATACTTTTTTTGTGTGTGTGTGCGTGTGATCAGGCAGTTGGGTAGGGTTTTTTCTAGGCACTGAAGGTGCCGATTTGGAAAGTAAGAATGAAAGACTGTCCTGGGGTTTGTGCCAGTTTCTCTATCCCATGCTTGGAAGTGGGTGGTTATCAAGAAATCTTGCAGTCCTGTGTTTGGGAGGAGAGTAAAGCATGAGTGCTAGGACACAGTTTACTTAAGTAACTTACGTGAAATGAGAGTTTCTGCTTTAGAAGAAATGGCCATATGCTGGAAAATGTCAGCACATGTTCATAGAAATGACTAATTCTGAAGTGGAACTTGACTTAATCTCCCTTAATTTTTTTTTTTAATTACGTTTCTCAAATTGCTGAAGTTTGTTTGTCCTTCAGATAACCAGATCCAGTGGTTGATACAGAATAGCACATTCTCAGGCTGTGAAATAGAAAAGATGGGGATGATTTCTAGATGAATGAGGCAAAAATCATTTTCCAGAGTGTGGGCATGAGTGCTACTGTGAAGATCATGCAGATGCTCATAATTGGTTTATTGAATACAATGTATTTTTATTCTGTTTAAAAAACCAACAACAATGAAATGTGCACAGTTTTGTGTCTCAGGTTAGGTGGATGTAGGGCTTTGGCATGTCGTACAGCTGCATAGATTAAAATGACTTTTGGGTGTTGTGGGACAGACGAGGCTATATCCAGGGTTATCTGGCCTCTCTCTTAGTGGGGAAGGGTAGCAGCTGCTTTATTTTACCCCCAAAGTACTCGTAACAACCTATTTGGGAACTGGAGGCAAGAGGTTTGCCTTTGCGTAGTAGCTCACTCATAACTGAGTATTTGTGTTTTTGTATGGGTATTGTCACTCTACCTGTGAGTAGATAAGGAGCAGTGAGGAACAAAATGAGGATACGATGTTTAGGCTTGTTCTGAGATGCTTGTATTTGTAAGCATTTCTTGTTTCCTTGGGTGCTTCTCATGTTTTAACTCCATTTTGGTTTATTGTATAGTATTTCTAAACTCTCAGTTGGTATATTGCATCTTCAGCTGCAGTGCTGATATTTAATAACTCAGGCTTGACTGTAGTGTAACAAATGTTGTAAATTTTATTGTGTTTTTTGAAGTTTTATTAATGTGTTCACCTTCTTTGTCAGGTCACCATAAAGAAAAGGGTGTTGCCTTTCAACTTTAAGTTTAATATCTGGTAAATTACTTCTGGGCATGTGGTTCTTCTTACAGTATAAAACATTATAGACTGGTGAAAATGAGAGTTTGTCTATACAAAAGTTTATTAGAGACTACTTTCTGTCTGTCTTGAGAAATTTTTATGACAGTGGGAGGGCTGATGTGAAGTGGTTTACAGTGTTGGATACTTTCATTAGTGCTACACTACACTACAGTTCTTATTCTTACATGTTTGTGCAGGTGAGAAAGATGTCTGTACCTGTTGATGCATGCCATCACAGTATTTCTCAGACCTTGAGAAAAAAGCACTGTACCAAGACAGACCAAAGGTGTCATTGGAAATGGCCCTGTGCTTATCCCACTGCCAGATATTTTCCCCCTCCCCATCTTCCCAATTTTAGCAGGAAGGGGAGCGCGAGTGCTTTGTGTCTAAGGTCCTGGGTTTGGTCATGCCTGGTCGATCTGGCTGATTTCGCCCTGAGTAAGTTAGGTCTCACTCGTGTGGTCCCTGGTTGCAAGCAAGTGGTTTGGGAAGTTAATACCTCCAGCTAAACTGAGCATCTCCAAAACAAGTCTTGCCTGGGATCTGAATTTGTACGGTGAGGTTTGGTTAGGTTTTTCCTCTCCTTTTCTGCCTTGAGTAGGTTCTCCTATGAGTGCCTGCCCTAGCTGTGTAGGGCACAACATGACAACCACGGTCACATAACCTTGCTATGTGCAGAGGTGACGATAGCTTTTCTTAGGAAGACCGCAAAGTGCCTTGTTTTCAAGATACAGCATTTGTCCTCTACTGGTTTCACATGCAGGGTTGGATTTGGTACTTCCAATTATTCATTTTATGTAGTGTTAATTGATAAATATTCATCAGAATATTGCTGAAATGAAGCCTGGTTTTATGTTTTTCAGAGGCCTATTTTCATTGTTGCATGCTTTCAAGGAAAGGAAGAGAATGAAATCTAAACTTCTTTTTCAGACGAAGTTAATATGCTTTTTAGCATGTTCAGCTCCTACGAATCTTGTGTTACTGGGCTCAAGAGCTTGTTTTAGCCTGACTGGTTTTTAGCATTGCTCTTCGCATGTAATTAGAGTGCTTTGTGTATTGCGCTTTGGTCCTAATACAAAGAAAGCCCTGCAGCTTATTTTAAAGAGCAGTTTCTCTGCAGTCAGATTGGTCTGCTAAATACTTTTAAAGTGGTATAACTGCACCTAACACTATGTTTATATAATAAACGTTTTTAGAGCTCTCTGAGGGAGACCAGAAGCAGCAGCCAGGTGAGTGTGGCACAGCAGTGAGGAGCAGACATTCAGGTTCTGCTTGAGACAAGAGTGTTGTCTCGGTCAGGTGCCTGTCTGCAAGACTTCTTTGTTTGCAAGGATAGAAAACGACTATTTCTTTTATAAGGCCTAACTAGATGTTTTTGAAAAGCTTTGAGATGCTTTTGATTAACGACTGTGTATAATATGTGATTATATCACACAGAATAATAGAGGGTAGGAGGAGAAAAACGGGCAATGTAATTCCCACAGCACTGTGGAAACTAATGGCTTTGTTCTCTTTCAAATGCTGTCTTTACATTTCAACATGATTTTTCTCTGCCACTTCCCCCTAATCTTTAGCACCTCCAAATCAATAGCAAAACAAGAAAGAAGCGTATCTACCTTTTAAAGGAGGGAAAAAAAAGAAGGGGGAGAAAGTGTAGGGGATCTGTACGCAGTTTTGGCCAGCTTGTTTTTATGATACTTAAAAAAAAAAAAGTGCCGTTTTGCTTTTACCAACATTTGCATTTGGTGAATAGCAACCTAGCCTCTCAAAAGTGATGGTGGTGGTGGTGTTTTTTTTTTTTTTTTTTTACTAGATACCAATAACTGGTGAAATTGCTTTCAGACTTTTCAATCCTGGTTGTTTAACTTCATACAACTGTAGAGCCCTGCCCCTCTCAGCTTAAAATTGATTGGGTATTGTTTTTGAACCTCAGACCCTGATTTTTCACGTTTTTCAGCTCTTCATTTACCATGGTAACCTCTTGGCTGGAAATTTTTAGTCACAAGATTGCTCTTGCCTTTAACATTGGCCCAGCTTTTTTGTGACAGAGAAGGAGCTCCTGAGCAGGTCCATCTGCAGTGGCTGCTGTGGCAGCAGCCGGGGTTAACCCGGACTGGGGTTTGGTAGGAATCGGGGTGCGAAGGCTTGGGAGCAGCAAGAGGACCACGCTGCGGAAGCCTTGCAGCAGAAAAAGCAGCAGGCAAAGGGAGCTGGTCGCTCCGCCACCCATCACGTGCCCCACAGGTCCTCGGGCAGGAAAGCGGGTTGATTAAGCGTGTTGTCTGAAATGCGAGCACAGTGGGGTTCTTCTCGATGTCCATCCGTGCTTTTCAGAAAGCATTCCTGTTCTGCAGAGGAACAGGGGTACTTTTTCTCCTTTAGAGACATGGCATTCTGCAGGGCTGGCTGCTCTCAGCCGCCCGTTTGCATGAGGATAGGTGAGCAGCATATGAAAAAACAGGATCCCAGGAGGTGCAAATAGCATGCTGGAGGCAGAAGCCAGTGGAAAAAGTTAGTTACCTACCAAGGTAAAGAGCATAGGTTGCTTCCCTAGGCAAGTGGTCTGTCAGAGAAATTGCACGTGGTTTGCCAGCTGGATGGAGATGGCTAACGAGCATTTAATGTTCATGTTCTCTGTTAGTAGTAATGCTGAAATAATAAGTGGGAACGCTCATTTTTATGGGAGCTTACCTGTGTGAGGTTTGTGACCGACAGTAGGCTTCCTCTTCAAGAGTTTCGTCATGAGTGCACTTTGAGAGGGAATCAGGTGCTTTGGTAGAAATACTAATTCCCAAAGGGCTTGTTTTTACTATCTTTCCGAATTCTGAGTTGGTGCCACCAAACAACAAATCCTTGCTTCCTCCAAGAAATTTACCTTTGAGAAACACAATATGAAAAGTGATAGTACTCTGCATTTTGTAGAGGGTGAAGAAAAGAAGCAGCTTAAGTATACGAACTTCTTCTAAAGCTTCCTTTAAAAATAAACAAACCCACCCAAAACCAGCACACCCCACACACGTCTTTTTCCTGAGCACACTGAAATCTGTTTTGTCTGAAGTGAAATGCCTTCTGATTTCATTGTTAACCATTCCGTTTCAGTACAGCGGCACAGTTTCACAGACCAATTCGCAGAGGGGTTTGGGTAAGAGCCGAAATCCTGTAATCCACAAATGTATTGTGGTTGAAGTGGAGGCCAGTAGATGGTTGTAGGTTGTATTTTGGCCCCATGAGTTGATTCAAAAAAAATCTAAATTATAAGATTAATCTTATGTACCCGTATGAAAATGTTTCATTTCAGACCTTTTAGGTTTGCTCATGGTCTCTTCAGACTGTTAAAATAGTAGCACTTAAAGTTGTTTAAAAAATAATTTAGCATGTAAAAGAAGTTGAACTGGAAGTGATACCAGTACGCTTTTTTCAGAGGATACAACTCTGTTGTGTTTATCTGGCATTACTTCTGCAGGGCTTTATAATATGAAAAACATAACACACCTTTCCACTTGTTTGGTATATATAAATTCCAAAACATAGAAAGTGGAATAAACATTTCATTTAATAAGGAGAATAAGAGTGGCAAATCCAAGAATTTTCAAGTAACTGCAGAAAATAAATGGCAAATGTAGTGAAGGAGGGGAGAGTACGAGGGAAAGGGAGGTAAGGCAGAACGTAAAGGTATGGCTTGAACTGCTCGAAAGGAAGTTTTATGTTCAGAATCTTTTTCTTTCAGGTTGTGAAACCTGAAACCTGTGAAACCTTTCATGGTGGCAACAGGGTTATTTTTCCCCTCTTGAATGGACTCCAAGCCTTCCTTAAAACCTGTCCATTTTATTAGCAACAGAGTGCTGAGACCTGCTGTTTCTGCTACGCTGTCATTCTTATGGCTTGCACGGTTAACAGATTGGAAGAGGGTTGTACGTTTCTTTGAAATGTAGGTGAAAAAAGATTCCAGGATAGATTCACATTTTAACTCATTTAAAATTTATTTGTAGTTGTAGTAGGACATTGACTGCTTTTTCTTAACAATCAATACATTCAGCTGTAATGGACTCAGTCCACTTTTCGCAGAATAGAAAAGCAGACAATGCTCTGCTGTGAAAATATATACGGTTTTCTGTAGTAAGGAAATTTTGGTCAGTGACAGGACAATGTTTATAGTAGTTACAGAAAATGAAAGACATCCATTCTTGATGAAAGATTTGGCGGATGTGCTGAAATTGTTGTATACAGAGACCAACGGTAATTACCAACTCATGTTTCAGGTCATTGTACAGTTTCAGCGATGCCAAAGTTTAGAGGCTGGTGGCGAACAGACAATTAGAAGTTTATCACTAACCATTTTAATAGGTTAGCTTTCTGTTTGCTTCCTGACTCTTACTATTTTTTGAACTACAACAATATTAAGTTCTGTGAAATTAAAATGCTTTATCAGCCTGTTCATTTACATTGTAATTTTTGGCTTCTTTGCTCCATGCTTTTTTCCTTTTCTTGAGAACAAACATAACCAAAAAAGTTTTCATATGAGCCATATTTAATTAACTGGGATAATGCTGTATCTTAAGTGCTGAGTTTCATTGATTAACACAGTCGTTCTTGCTCAAGTCTAGCTGATGTTAATGTAATAAAATGGTTGTGTACCACACTGAACACGAGTCGCAATTATTTTCTGATGGGTTAACTCCAGGTTAAGCAGAAATAAGACGTGGACAGAAAATACAGTATCGCATGAAAATCATTCACAGTCTTAGGAACCTTAAGGTAGAGTCAGCTTTGGAAAACTTATACTTTTTTCCCCTTCATGAGGTTCAATGTAAGCAATGTGTTAAATAAAATGATAGCAGAAACTGAACTCTGTGTGCACCAGTTACTTGATAAATGTGATGAACTTCAGTTTGGACGCTGGGACAATGTCATACCAAACAAGCTTTTTAGAAATGAAGAGCTTGTTACACGCGAACACAGGAAGATTAACTTTTCGTCACAAGCAACCTGGGTGGTGGTGGTATAGTCTTATGCACCAATTTGCCTCTTTGGAAAGTTTCTTGGGCCCACTTGGAAAATTCATTACTTTTTTGATTTGTCCTGTAGTCTTTTAACATTTGCTTAAATTGAAAGGTAATACTAAGATTGTCATCTTTTTTAAAATGAATCTTTTTTTTTTTTAACTCAGACTCCCGAGTGCTATTCTGTTGAAGCGTGTGTCAAAACAAAAGCCTGTGATGTAATGGAGAATTGGAAACGCTGCATTTGTGCACTTTGAAAGTAAGTCACAAATTTTCCATTTTCCGGTTTTAAAGATCATCTATTTAAAACAAAACAAAAAACAAAACAAACAAAAAAACCCAAGCATGATAGTTGGGCTTGTGCAATTGTAACATTCTGCTTGGAAAACCATTGTGGCTTTCATTTTTATTAAACTGTCTTTATTCTTTTTCTTTTTTTCTTTGATGTTATGCATGTCAGCATCATATCCGTTGGTTCTTTTTATTTACAGGCTATGTGCTTTGTGTAATCTGTCAGGTTTAACCTGTAAGTGATACCGGAGAGGCCAATATCTATGAAGTATTTTCTGGGAAAAAGATTTGTGAGTTTCCAGTACTAGAAAGCAAAACATTTGTATGAAAGAATTTGAAAAACCCTCTATAATTGCTTCTCCAATACTTCATCTTTCCTCATTCCTCCCTTCTCATAGCTTTAGCATATGTCTCACTAGACTTCACAGGTCATCAGCTAAACCAGTACAAAGGTAACCCAGAAAGAGGGAGTGTGGAGGGAGAGTAAGTTTAATGTCAAGTTACAAAGTTACGGCTTGTGGCAATAGTGAACTATTAGGTAATGTGGCTTGAATTAATCTAACTTCATCCATTTAGGAGGGCTTGGTCAATTTAGCCAATTAAATTTCATTCAAAGTGGTTTCTGAGTATCTTCTGCAAGAGAAGAGCGTAGTAAAATGAGTGCTGAAGCCACTGCAAAAGGGAGGGAATTGCACTCTGTCATTACAAGTGTTTGAAAACTCAGGAGTATAGTGTTACCCTTATTTGCGTCAGTTGTTATGATTTGATACCACAAATCTCTGAATATTGCTAAATCTTGCTCGTTCTGTAATTCCGAGGAAATGCCACCTGCCTTCGTGGCACCAGGGCCAAAAGAGTATTTTGCATAATTCTGGGAGGATTGGGTGTGAAAACCGCATTGCAGCAGTATAACTTAAACTATTTCACTATTACTCTGCCTGGTGTTTCATGTGCTATCGCTTGGCCAAATGACTGCCATCTGTGCATTATTTTGTGTCTTATTTGCCAGGCTATGAAGCCCTACAGAGGGGGTGTGTGTGTGAGCGATGGTGATGGGGAAGTCTTTGTAAAGGTGGAATACATATTTAAAAGTTCAAAGAATTACTTTTTGTAAGCGTATGCTAGTCTGTGATTTTCCCGGAGGGTTACCTGGCTTTCTCTAGTTAAATGGAATTAGCCAACAGTGCTGCAGTGCTTATAGGGATAGGCTCAAAACAATAATGAGTTCTG
Source organism: Chauna torquata (assembly GCA_013399475.1). NCBI lineage: Eukaryota > Metazoa > Chordata > Aves > Anseriformes > Anhimidae > Chauna > Chauna torquata. The sequence goes on along the minus strand of VXAL01003286.1, from coordinate 257,666 downwards.
TGGTTCTTTTTAAAGGTTATTTTCTGATGCTTATCTTAACGTATTAAAGTGCAGTCTTTTTTTTTTTTTTTTTTGAGCCTCTTAAAAATGCATTCTGCTACTTCTGTCAAAGTTTGCATATAAACAGTCACAGTGTGGAGTAAAAAGTCTGAAAGATAAATAGGACAGCTGCTGCTTACAGCAGAGGGAAAAAATGTGCTTTATAATTCTTGCATATGTTTAAAAATTCGTTCACTGGGATTTTTCACTAATTAATACTGTAAAGTAATTTGGCCCTTGGGATAACTTTAGGGGGTTGTAAATACTCAAAGTATTTGAGTTGAAAGAGCATTTTTGTGTTTGCAGAACTAATTCATTAAGTGTTCTCCTGACAGTTAATTTTTTGTCATTGTGAATGGTGGTCATAATCAATATCTTGCTTTTTAGAGCTACTCTGCTGCACCCATTTTGGGGAAGAAAAAAAGAGTTGGAATAATAGAGTTGAACTGAGGAGGCTTCGCTGAGAAATTGTATGCTAGTTGTTGGGAAATAATCTTGTTTCTTTACCTTTCTAAGAAACAAAATGTAGTCCTTTTATTTGGCTGGATGTTGAAAGAAGAGTTTTCTTTTTTCCTGAAAAAGGGCTCAAATTTCGAATATTGGAAGATCTATTGTAACCCATTAAAGGTGAGATATTTGCATATAAAAAATTTAGTGACACCTATTTTGTTGGGGAATTTAGAAGGACTTTGATACTTGAGTGTGATGCTTACCAACAAAGCAGAACCATCTCAGGTTTTTTTGTATTTTTTTCCCATTCTTTTTTTTAAAACTATGTATTTATGTAAGATATATATATCTTGACTTCCTTGTAATACCCTAATCCTGGTATGATTTGAAAATAGGTTTGGTTTGTTTTTTGCCATCATCATGCAAAGATGGGTGTTAATAGCTTGACTGGCTCAGGCTGATGGAAAATGCTTCTGGTCATTGCTGGAGCGGAGGGTGCATGAAAGCCTGAGGCTGTGAGTTTAGTTGTTTGAAGCAGTTTTCTCGCACTGGTGGGAACGGTCATTTTTTAGTCACTTCCAGAAATTGCTTTCGTCTGCCTGGGATGCCTTGCCTGAGCCCGAGTCTTTTCTAGCCTAGGTGCATGTTACTAGGGAGACGAATTCTGGTGCTCTTACTGCAGCAGCTTGAACCAGCTGAAATGCAGGGATTTGCGCACTGCATGCTTAAATGATAACTTTACAGAATTCAGGCAGATCAGATAGAGACGAGCAATCCAAGCAAGGCATTGCACAATAGCAAATGTACTTCTGTAACTGTATGGCATCTTTCCCTCAGGCTGAGACAATGCAGTTTCAATATTAATTGCCTAATGCTTACAGTACAACAAGTAGTTTAGGTAATTATCTCAGGAGCTGGCTTTGTTTTTGCTACACCTAATGAAGTAGGCACTATTCGTGGTTTAATTTGTTATGCACTATGGTAATAGAAATATTTTAAAGTGTTTAATTCTTAGTATGTATGCTTTAAAATCACAACCAAGAGGAATTTTTATGTCCCTTGAGGAACATTTTGACGCTCTTATTCCTGAAATTTAAGAACTGTTTCACAACAAAATTGAACACTTCATGCTAAGCCCTGTATTTCATGTAGCTGTTGCTTCTGAGTATGGTGTTCATAGTCCGTAATTGTTCTGTTACTATTCAGATATAACTGATTTTTTGGAAATCTATGTGGTATGTCATGTTAAAGCATTAATTTATCATATGTCTAATGACAGACTGCCTTTGGACAGCCAGGTGGCAAAAATCTCATCTGCATGGGATTTTGTAGCTCACTAGGAGAAGAGAGAATTGTGATGTGCTGTGCACGCTCAGATCTTCCTTCTAGTATTTGCCTGTATGATTATATAATAAATTCCTTGAGTTTTATCAGCACATCAAGGGGGAGTTGGGCACTTCATTGCGACTGGATGGATCTGAATAATAGCTAAGGGTCTCTCGTGGAGGGGCCTGCAAGCTAAGCTGCTCAAAGTTGAAAGCAAATCTTTCCTCTTCTTTCTGATCTGACATCTGAAAGAAATAAGATTAGCTGGAACTTCAGACCTTTTTCACGGATTTTAAAAATAGAATGAATGAAGGAAATCCCTCCTTGAACCAAAGCTACATAAAAAGATTCTTCTCAAATAACACATTATCCTTGCTCTTTCTATTCTGTGCGTTAATGGTCAATGAGAAGGTAGAAATGCTGAATGAAATGGTCGTGTAATGCATTTTTCTGCCATACCTATGGGAATAAGAATTTATATAATAAAATTAATTTCAATTTTTTCCAATAAGATATTCATTGGTTTCACTAATTCATTTGAAGGACGAAAATAGCAGTATAAATGTTTAAAAGGGGAACCAGCCATATCAATTCAGCGCTCAAAGGAAGCAATATCACACTTTAAGGCGCAGTATAAACTTTTTCCCCGTGAGCCTTCACCACAAGTTCCTTTTAAATAACTATGTGCCCATCTTTCAGGCCAGAAATGGTTATGCTGTGGAAAAGGAGAGAGGTGATAATTAGGTGCTGGAAGCTGATGATACATGAAATGGAAGGTGAAATTTAGTGCAGCTCCTGATGGTTGGAAGCATTAATTATGCTATGAGTTTTGTGCTTTAGGATGGCTATGCCATTTTCCAGGTATGCAGGAGGACCCCTAGTAGAGTGCTCTTTATTTCTGTCTCCTAAAGATCTGGGCTCTTCAGGCTATCTGTTGTGAAGAGATGCTAGAAACAAAAAGGCTTGCCACAAGCTAGTGTGTTGGAAATCACAACTGGGGAACATTTATTTTCAGACTCTCTCCAAAATCCCCCATGTACCTTCCCACTTCTGAAACTATTGTTATTTCTAAATCTTTATTTTGTCAATTCTGTATTACTTCTGATCTTCCCTTCCTACTTAGAGAAATAACATCATAACTGTCCTCTTAGGAGCCTGAGTCGATACTCTTCAAAATCTCACGTGACTTCTTTGTTGCTCTCTTTTTAGATGTTAAGATAATCCTGCCTGCTTTAAAAGCCTTGCATAACTATCGCTGGGTGTGTTTGCTGTTCTAGTGTGTACAGCTTTGATTCTGAGGTTAGGAGGCGAAAAAGACATATATACATATGTATGTATAAATCTGTTTTTATATGAANAGAAAAAAAAACAAAACTCTGCGGAAATCAATGCTTTCCATAAAGCATGCAGCTGCCTAGATAGAGATGAGTTACACTAGAACAAGTTTCATTAATGCAATGATTTTTCAAAAGGCTAGGTATTTCTTGGTTTATAAGCACCTGTGCTTGCTTTTAAATATAAAACTCAAGGTAGTGATACAGTTTTGTGCAACAGTGCATGGATTTTCTCAATAGTACTACAGTAGAATTAAGATTTTAATTGCTTGGAAGAGACTTAGGCAAGCTGGAGTGCAGACACTGTTTCTTCCTGTTGCTAGGAGTAGGGAAACAAACTGGTCAGCTCTCTTCTCCTGCTCTAAGACTACTTGAGGTTTGACAGCAGCTAAATCAATCCAATCTAAGTGGAAGAGGAAGTACTGGCAAAGCATCTTTTCCTTCAGGGATGGCCTGTTCCTATGGATTTGCAGTTTGCATGTAACTTTGTTACATTCAATGGCTTAAAGCTGAAGGGTATGTTCATACTGAATGTGACACCTCAAGGCAGAGACAGTTTTGTTCATAGTTGTATCTTGAAATAGCGTTGTGATTTGACACTGAAGGAAAGTACACAAAGCATACAAATTAATTGCATAATTCATATTTCCACAATTGCTGTGGTCTTTCTCTTTTTTTCCATGTTATAAAATGCATGCTTTGCTGATGACAGAAAATAATACAGTGAATATGGAGAAATTCAATTAGAAATAGTTGCTTTTCTAATTAACCATGATAAAAATCAAAAGACTTGAGCGTGAAAGTGAGAAATCTTGGATCTAGATTTTCTTCCTGTCTGTTCATCTCTTGTCCAACATTTTATATTAATTAAATTGGAACTAATGTTGCCCTGGCCTTTCTGATGTATGCTGTTGCTGTCTGATGAGGAGAATATCTGTTAGTAATGCAGTAAGTGTAAACTCGAAAAATCCATTGTGAATACTATGATAAGACTCATAGCTAATTATTGTACTGATAAACTTAGTACTGTTTTGGTTGTGATAGTCTAATTTGATGCATTTTTAAAGCGTTGACTGACAAAATCTAGTAGTTGAAATGCATTACGTGGGAGTTTACTACTAGTCTGGCTAATACAAAGAAGGATGTGGGCCATTGGAAATGTATGTCTGTCATCTGCACATTCAAAACTCAGTATGTTAAATGGTTTGAAGGGGCCACTAGAGGTGATGTAGTTCAGTGCCATACTTGAAGCAGGAAGAACTTTTAAGTTGGGTGAGGTTGCTCAGGACCTTTTCCAGATGACTGGTAACTATTGACTATTTCTAGGATGGAGTTCCTACAAACACTCTAGGCAGCCTGTCGCAGTGTGTGCTAGGTCTTTCTGGGCTGCCCAGTGAGCAAGCTGCTCCATTTTCATTTTGGCACTTGGTTTCTGTGTGAGTAATAAAGGCTTCTGAATTCTTGAGTCTGGAAGAACTGTCTGGCAGGGATCTCTGCGATATTTGTTGTTGGGACCCAGGTTTGGAAGTGGGATCTGCTGTAGTTGTGGAGAAGGTAGCTGGGACAGAACTTCAGAGCTCATTGGTTTATTCAGTGCTGGAAATAAAGTTGCAGCAGATGTTTTATCTATAAAGCAATGCAAAGATGGAAAGACCAGATGGAGAACTGAAAGAAGTTTAATTGACTTTTGATTACCTGTGGAATGACTTATCAAGGTTAAGGATAACTTGTGCTTAGCACTTTTTCCACTTCCCCTGAACCACACCTTTCATTCTTTGTGATCTCATGTTGTCCTTACTTTTGATAAGGTAAGATATATGCGATATTTATTATATGAAAATGTCACCTACCTGTTTTGTATTGTTCGTGGTTATTCAATTTACTACTCCTCTTCCCTCTATTACTTTGATAATTAACACAAGAAACCTTCCTGGATGCTTGGCTCTCTTATTAAGAGATGGAGCAGTTAGTCAAAACTAAGAGTCATGTCAAAAATCGAATGTCTAGTTATTTACTAAATGTTTCCTCAGCTTTGGTCTAAATGTACTTACCTGGAAAGCAACACATGCAGCTGCTCCTTCGGTGTTTGCTCCCAGCATTTGGTGACCTAGTAGCTGCTGGAGTGCAGGAGTGCCTGTTATTTAAAGTAATAAATGTAAAGAAGAAAACCTATTTCCGTCTTGATTTAGTGGTAGTATGCTTTCATTTACATAAAAATAAAAGTAGCTGTTCAGCAACAGTAAGTTGCTAAGTTTGTGTTCCAGGCTGGTGGTCTGGGCATGCTTGTAAAAAGCATTGAGACCGTGAACGTGGAAAACCGTAGCACTCTGGATTTGAACTCCCAGTGACTGGTTTTCTTCTTTGTGTCCTAGCAAAGGTGCTTCACTGACTGTTTCTTTGAGTTGCATTTTGTGGTTGAATGGTTCCTCTCCATCTTGGACTGTCTGTTCGTTAGAATAAATTGCAGAATCCTGCTGTTATTTGACGTGCATCCAACTGTGTGACTTGTACAACAGTCAGGTTGAGATTGCCTCACCAAAAAGCCATTCTTACGGTGAGTCTCCCATCCGAATTTGTTCACGTTGCCATGTCCAGTAGGTGTACTGCAGCTCTTGCTCCTGTTACCCATTGCAACTGAGGGGAGCAGTGAAGTCTGCCCAGCTTCCAGAGTTGTCTAAATGCAGCGGTGTCAACTGTAACTGCCAAGATGAGTTCCAAGGGAAAGGATGCTGTTAAGCTGGAGAACAATATTTAATTTGGCAGTGCATTTTATGTTGGTATTTCTAGGGAGCTATTAGACAGTGTTATGGGCAGGGAGGGAATTGCAGTCCTGGAAACATGTGGAGCTTTGAAACTCAGGTAATAAGAAAGAGAGCAAAGCACCCCTGTGACCAGAGGTGGGTGTCCAGGCCCAGGTTTAAAGCGTGGTTGTGAGAGGAAGCAAGCTGTCTGCCAGTGACTGAGAAGGTTTAGTCATTCCTGTAAATCGCTTCTAGGGCCCGTCTTTAACAGGTGACTGAGCTAAAGCTCTGAAGGGTTCTGTTTAAAACAAGTATTGCAAAAATGTATTGGTAATCTAGATTTTATAGATTTGTGGATACATGTTAAACTTGTAATACTGGCCATTGTGTTCCCATCTGTTCATACAGTTTTGTAAACCAGAGGTGTAGACAATAATTTTAAAGAGTCTTGGCTTGTAATTAAATATTTAGATGTTAACTCATGATGTAGTTAGGTAAAATGTTTGATATCTTTTTTTCCATAAAAACAGGATGTCTGGTATTTAAAAAATAGTCCTCATAATCCCCTCTGCCCCCAAGGTGCTTTCTGTCACTCTCTAAATGTGGCAACTCTTAAATAGCCAATTCTTCCCTCTTTTCATGGGATTCTTACTGTTGAGGCTTCTTGCAGGCTGCCTTGTTAGTGTCAAATATGCCATTGAAACCAAAATGTGTAATTTTTTTCATTATGAAAATGTTAGTTCCGGGGTGTTCTAGTCAGTTTTTCAATTAAAATGCACCTTAGAATAAAGATACTGCATTGAATTTCCCATCTTGACAGATTTGTTTGACTAGGCAATATTCAGAAATCTTCAGGTTCTGAGGTGAAAATGAAAGTAACAGCAAATCAAAAGTTCAGGTTTCATGTGAGGGGCTGCCCCCTGGTACAGTGTGTACCTGTATCTCATGGAAGTCTATCTTTGTACTCTTGCATTTCCAAATTTTTTGGCTTGTTTTTGTTAAGGAATGGGTTCTATATTTGGTCTGCAGATTATTTATTTTAAGTTAAAATTTGGTAATATTTAAACACCCAAAGATTTGGACATAGGATTGGGCTCTAAACTGACCTGTAGGTTAGCTGACAAGTTTTGTGAGGTATCTGTTTCAAACAGCTAAAACCATATCCTGTTTAAGTTCTTCAAGATCAAAACACAAAATAAATCTCTTTTCTTCAGTATCTTCAAACCCACTTTGTCTGTATGCCTTAGAAGTTGGTCTTATTGGAGATCCTTTTGTAAACAAATTCTGTCACTTTTATGCATTTTTTCATTCTTTTTGGTGAAAGGCATACCTTGTTGCTATTTAGTCTGGAGTCTAGGTATGCTTTTTTTTCCTCCAGATGTGTGTTTGTTCTTACCATTTGTTACAAGGAGTATAACTGCAATAATAGAGGTAGGAGTAGAGACTGCTCTGTAGAGTTTCTTCCGAGGGATACAGATATGCATATAGAAGGAAATCTGCAATCAGTACAGTAGAATGGTCATAGTAACGTGGGTATGAGCAAAGTTAGGTCACATTTTAGGTCACCTACTGATTAGAGAAGAGCAGGATTTCTCAAAACTGGAGACAAAATCCAGACAAAATCTAAGTGATAGCAGAGTTAAAAATCATCCATAGTGTTAATGGAAAGAATTTGAAGTTGGTGGAGGTTTTAAGCTAGTTTTCTGTACTAACTAGTCTACTAATTGGGGTATCACAGTACAAATCTGTTGGGTTATTCCCATTGCCTGTGTTTTTTTGTAGTTTGATCGTTAGAATTCTTATGTAGATTTCAGTATTTTGATTTAAATGGTATTTGAAGGACCACAGCAGTCATCTTGTGACACGTATTTAAATCTCCATTCTGAAAGGCACCTGTTTTCCTTTTAAAGTGAGATTGAAATGCTAGTATACAGGCACTATGACTTGGGTTCATTTGTGGTCAAACAGTTGTATTTGTTTGTCTTTCTAACCTGTTTGCTTTTTCTCATGAACAGGAAGGGAATTGGAAATGCATGACAATCTCAAGGAACACAATGATTTCAATGACTCACTTGTTTAATCTAAAACCTACTGTGAATAGGTTTCATGGTGACTGACAGGGTAGGACTTGAATGAAATTCTGGCTATTTGAAAATCAAGGCCAAAAACAATTAATATGAGATCTGTTTTTGAGTTTGCCTTGCATGTTCCACCTGTGGGATGAACCAGAGGTGACTTTCCCCAGTGCTGTTAGGAGCACTCGTGCACCACTTCTGCGTCTCCCTCTTGCTACTCCAAGATGTTGTAAGGGTGAGGCTTAAAAAAAGGAATATGGCAGTCTCTGTTGCCTCGTTTCTATCCTACCACAACAATTTTGCTCTTGAATTTCAGATCAGAACTGCAACCATAGGGAGTGTCAGGCCTGATTGATGTGATGGACACGCCCAGGGCGTATGCTAAGGGAGTATCAGGAGTTTTTAACTCCTACTTGTGAAATTTCATTGGTTTATCTTAGAATAGAAGAATATCTCCTAGCTCATCTGTTTTTACCCTTAGCTGCCTGAAAAGGAAACTGCAAAAATCTTCTAGAAATGAAAAATTTGGAATTATCGATGGAAAAAAAAAAAATTACTAAAAGTGTTAAAAGCAGTGACACTCAGCTGCGTCTTACTTATACAGGC
>VXAL01003286.1:199843-247067 GCA_013399475.1 Chauna torquata | reverse complement strand
ACTTAATTTGGAGGTGGTCTGCCTTTACAGCATCTCTTTATACATCAGTTGGAACATACATAAGGTATCGTACTTGAATGCTTTGTAGAAGCTGTAAAGGATTGGCATATATAAATCTATACAAAGCCTTGGACTTGTGACCTGATACCTAGTTTATCTAACCTAGATACTCAGGCTGGTAAAACAGAGAACAACCCAAGATGCCTCAAAATGTTTCTGGCTTGTAAAACAGTATTCAGAGCTCTTGAGCCACGAAAATTCAAATCTCTTCCAGATGAAAGTGACTGGCATAAGTAAATCTGTAGCTTCGTAACACCAGACACCACTTGCAATTTTCTCTTAACTCTTTGTGGTGTAACTGTCCACTTCACTGTCCAACAAGCAAACAATCATCAGCAGATTGTTATTTACAAGAGATTGCTATACTCTGANTGTCCACTTCACTGTCCAACAAGTAAATAACAATCTGCTGATGATTGTTTGCAAGAGATTGCTATACTCTGAAAATTACACAGCAGGATATTTGGGACAGGGTTTTCTGTGAGTACTTTAACTGAAGTAACTAAGAACAATGTATTGCATTTCTCCTTGAATATTGCAAATTTGAAGGCAGATTGTATTGAAAATACATCTAAAAGTAAAAACAGATTTGTGTTCCTGATCTAGGTTTAGAGAAACAAAATGTGTTTAAAAAAAAACAAACAAACAACAACAACAAAAAACCCTGAAAGGTAGGTTTTATGCTCCATGTATCTTAAAGAATAATGTCTTCCCGTAAATTCACTGGTTTGAATCCTGCTACGTAGCATTCAGATTCCTACAGTCACCTTATGCAGTCTCTTCCTGAACACAGAATTGGGACATCCTGGGAATATTTTTTACGTATTGTATATAGTATGTTGGTACTGAGGAATGAGTGATTGTGTGTCCAATGCTAGTGATAATGAGAAACAACGTTGCAGTATAGTTTCTGATACGTATCCTTTTTTGTTCCTTGCACATTCCTGTTCATGTATTGCTGTTTAGGTGTGGGAGCTAACTTTCTGAGTGTGACTTTACCTGACCTGCAAATAACCTTTTGACTACATCTCTGCTGTCTCTTCCTGTTAGATGGGCTAAATTCCATTGTGTTAGTACAGCGTAAGCAACATTGGACAAAAGAGAAAAATACCTTTTGGTCTCACCGTGAAAATACCTGATTTCTAACTGTAAAAGAGCAACCTAATTTTCTCTGAGTACAGGCAAAATTTCATGAGTCAAGTACCTGGATGTTGTTACAAATTGCTAGTATTCTATAAGGCTTTGTGTGCGTTTTGTGTGTGTTATTGCAAATTATCTAGGGCTGACCCAAAGCAAAAATGCTTTCCTTTGACGAAACAGAAAAAAAAAAGTTCTGTTTTAAAATACTTTTTATTTTATACAGTTTAGCAGAACTTGTATTTTCCCTTCATAGCCAGCAGCAAAGCTTAACTAGAATTAAAAGCATGAAATAGCTAGTGCAATGTATTAGGATGGATGTAATTGTTAAAGGTACTGCAGACAACATCCGTAAACTGATGTTTTCAAACCCCAATATGATAATTGTATGGTCACCTTTAATATTTGCTTAGAGTAATTGAGTCAAGCATGTGCAAGACAAATTTATGAGCAGATGAATATTTCAGGAGCTTGTTCCCTTTTGTATATTCCTTATGTATCCCCCCCACTGACTTGTTTTAAGATCACTGAAAAGTAGTTTAAGTTCAGTTTTTCTCTGGGAAAAGCTATGTACCTTGAAGGTAATGTTGGTTCCTGAATGTAACAACACTGGGGTGTGTTACTTGATTTGTGAACAGTCCGGCTAACTTCAGAAAGAATATTCCCATAAGTAAAATTATTCATGAGCATTGCAGGTCTATTTTTCAGTTGCATACTTTAGTAGTAGTTTGTCAAGGGTTAAGTAGCGTTGTTACCTAAGATTATCATAGGTAGGAAATAACCTGAATTCGTCTTGTGGCTGGGAGCCAAAGTTTGAGAACTGTTAACACTTTGTGTTCTGTTCTGGATTTGAGACGCCATTAGGACTACAAAGACCAACTGGCAAGCCTCTTTGGGCCACTGGCTTCCCTAATTGTGAAGGAGGGAAGATATCTGTACCTGAAGTTTTTATTTAATTTTAATCTGGCATAAGCTGAGTGAGCAGTTCTTCCAGGCACAAAAGCCAAAATCCTGCAACAGCCTTTAATGTATATTCACACATGAAAGCTTGTTTTTGTTTGCCTGTGTCAGAAATTCAGTGCAAAGCTTCCTGCTTTATCCCTTTCTGATGAGATCTGCAAATCCAACCTTTTCTAAAGGTCACGTTTTAAAAAGCTATGATTGCTTCTTTGATTGTACCTTTTATGAATGCTTTCTTAAAAGCCAGGGGCTTATCTATGATTTAGTCTTCACACCTACAGCAACTTTCTGTCCCTATGTACTTGTTTCACAACTTGCTCCAATTTAACCTGCTTTTTTTCAGGCTTTTCCCGTTTTCTCTGAGCTACAGGCACCTCTTAAGGTGGCAGCATGTAGCATGCTATAAGTTGGAGGAGAAGAAAAAATCAGATACCTTGTTCAAAAGAAAGTATTATAGAAATATTGCAGTGTACAAATATTTTATCTCCAAACTATATCCTTCCCCTTTAGACTGGATCAGACTTTTTCCTTGAGCCTGGTTTGCAAGTTTTTTCCTCTTTGTTTTTCTGTATTATATGTGTAAGTTTTTAAATGTTTCCAAAATCCTGCTTGGCTTTCTATGCATTATTCCCATCAGTGGGTTGTCTGATAGTGGCAAGATCAGCGTGCGGTCGGCATGAGTCTTCAGAGGTATTGATATCTGTATTGTACCACTACAAATAATTTTGGTAAACACTTTGTTTGCCTTGCTGCGGATGTGTATAGCCCGGTGGGGCGTCATGCTGTGTAACATGGGGTTCTCGTTGCACTGAGTCAAGTATATGTGAAATTACATGTAACTTTATTTTTAACTACCGCTGTCTACTGGAGTTCCCCAGTTATCTCTGCATTATTGGAAGCAATACTTTTGTTTGCTTTCTTTGTCCAAACAAGCCTCGATATATTCTTACCTTATATCATCAGTTATTGTAGTCTTTCTAGACCTGACATCAGTCTATTGTGCTTGCTAAGTCCACTAAATCCAGCATTTGCTGCTATGACTTCATTTTGTTTTAGTTCTATGATTTTTCTGCTTAGCTTGTGGAGTAAAAGAGATGGGGAGATCCATGGTCAGCTGTCGTAATGCCTTTTTGTTTGGAGTTTGGGATTAGTGAAATTATCCATGTTTTGTTCTCTGCATGGCAAAAAGGTGCATTTTGAATAGACATAATCTTTAGATTACTGATTAAATGTTAGTGACACAATCAGCCTGACGCTAAAATTATTTTAAGTGATTTCACTTTTTGTTTATATTTAGCCTTTTTTCCTACAGTGACAGTAATACCTTTATTAATGAACATATTTAAATGAAATTGATCAGACTGCGTGAGAATTCAGATAATTACATTTTCCTTCTTTCCCCTCTGCAAAAGAGAAAAGAGCTGATGTGAGTAACTACAGCAGTGTCCTGCAGTGCACACCAAAACCCAATCATTTATTATTGAATGTTTCTGTTTTTTTCTGTAGGTAAAAAAAAGAAGGCAGCACTATGCTTCTTGTTTGTATTTAGTGAAACGAGAAATAAGTATGGATCTAAGTCAATGTAATGTAGAATTGGTTAAAAAAAAAAAACTGGAGAAAAGCCCCTTTATTTACAAATAATTTCTTCAGATATGAGAAGCTAGAATAGTGTAGAAAGAAACTTGCTTTTGTCAGTGGTGAACTGATAGATGACTAAGCCATAGTTCGTATTAAATGAGTGTAACTGAAGTTCAGAGGTGTTTTCATTTCTATAATCAATGCTCTGCAAGTTTGGCAGAGTCACTTTGATACTGCAGTTGTGCCCAGTACTTTAGAGTATTCAGACTCCAGTCATGGTGGGAGCTGCAAGGAGGAGTGTTTGCAACACCTGAAGTAGTAGTCTGAGAAATCCTGCCTAGGTTTAGCTGCTGATGTCTTTGAGAATGTATTAATGTTTCACTTTGTTGCGTTGAGTCTGCAAATGGAAGCTTTCACCCACTTTTTGGGGCGGCCTGCTGAGATTCAGAAAGTTTTTGTCAAACTGATTTTTATTAATTAGTCTGTTTTCCTCATTTGAATTCTTTTCCGTCTCTTCTGTTTCCTTAAATATTGATAAATGTAGAAAAATAAGTAGTAAACAGCAGACTGCAATTTAAACCACCACATTAAAAAAAAAAGACTTCTGCTAGGAAAATCAGTATGTAATGCATAGAAACACAGCCCAGCATTTGAGATATACTGCTTACTCCAAATGGTGACTCTACCAAGAAAAGGATGACAAAACTGTGTCCTAACTGATGCTATTGTGAGCTGAATATCTTCAGTGGAACTCCACATCCGTAAACACCTGGAAGGTTTTGGGAATAGCGTAGTTACTGTAGATGACTCAGGCAGCAGTGGCCACATGAAGTGCAGCAGAGTGCAAATGAGAGGTGTCAATGAAACGTCTAGTGCTCCTGAAATGCAAACTAATGTCCACCACTTCCAGACTGACAAGTCAGCATCTTGTGCATGAATATACATGTGGGCTTAGGAACGCAAGCGAAAGGGGTCTGAAAGAAACATCATTGTTCCGGAACAGTGAAATTGGGTAATTCTCTTCCCTAAAAGATGTATTGAGTGGTTCACCTCCAGCAAGGAATGAGACCACAGCTGAAGCTGCAGCTCCCACATCACCGTGAAGGCCAGACTTTCTTCTTGCCTAACAGCATGACAGGAGATCACGCGTGCATCTCTTTGGCCAAGTTTGCAACGAATTTGCAGAGTTCATCTGGTATCTTCTCTTGCTTTGTACAGATCATTACTGCTAACTCCCTGAATTTGTAGCCCTTAAAACAGAGCAAATGCTGTTTCATCATCAAGCACTGGATGCCAAACATTTGGAAACAGATGTTAGAAATATGAACAGTGAAACAGGAAAAACTGGGCAGTGTATTTGTTTTATATATTCTGTAGTCTTTGCACCTAAAAGAAACCTATATTTTTTTTTCTTTAGCACTCTGGATTTTTTTTTTAATCTTCTACCACAGTGGTGAGATTTTTAATATCTTTAATGCCCTGTTTCTACATAGATCACATTTTTAAAGTAGCTCTCATCTTTATATGCCCCGAAGTGCTCTTTCTATCCAAATGAATTACAGTCCCTGCCTGTTTCCTGGAATCTGGCCGTATCTGCTTGAATGAGATGCTCTGAACACCAACATTAGAGTAAGGTAATGCAAGAGTCTGAAGGGTTTTTGCTGAGACCTAGTGCCTTTAATGATAACTTACTCTTTGGGAAGATCTTTTCCATGGAAGCTGCATTTCCAGGTTTTACTGTTTGACTGCATCTAGTTAAGAAATATGGGATTTTCTTCATTTGCATAGTGTTTGTGGTGTTCTGGTATGTCTTTTGTCCTTCCAAAGCACTGATAATTCACTTGACTGAACCTGTCATATTCTCTTTTGGTACACATGACAGTCAAGTGTTTTCAAATACGTGTCACTTCTCAATATAAGTAATGTTTCTTGCTGACGTAAGCCCTCTATTGAGTATAGTTGCAGAAATGCTTTCAAATGCTTATTAAACTCAATCCTTTATTGCTTTAACTTTGACATATGAAAGCAGATCTTTTTTACCTTTTTTTTTTGGTTTTGCTTTCTGCATATCTGATTTTCTACATCTATCTTTTTATGTGCATAGGTGAGGATTGAACTGTATGTGTGTCTATGTATTTTGATCTGTGGAGCAAATTTGGGAGTTCTGCTTCCCTCACAAAGTGCATCTGCTGCTTAGGTGGCCTTCCATATCTTTGTTATTGTGGCACCTATGCTCTTAACTGTTTATAATGCAAGGCCTAAACTCTCCAGATTAATTTGCTTCCCTTTGTAAAGTCAGGTAACTCCTTTAAAGATGTAACTTGCTGTTGATAACTTCAGAGCTAATGATGTCTTCCTGATACTGGGGCATTGACATGATGCGACTTCATGGAAAATTTCTCTTCATTCAAGAGCTGTGTATCTTCACACAGGAGCCTGCAAGTCACTTACCTGTTTCATCTATATTATTGGTAGAATTGATAACATTCAACTGCACAGGAGCAAATTGAAATTCTTTGACATCACACATATTTCTTTCCACCACCCCCACCGCCCCAAACGCAGTATCAAGTCACTGCGTACCATTATTGATTTATGGCCTCTTCAGGGCACAGTTGTCATTTGATAAGATCTGCTTTGGTCTACGGGGAAATTACTGGTATTTCAATCAGTAAGAATGATACCCAGTGAGAAGTATGCTAGTTATTCTTGCTAGGTCACAGACAATTAAAAATCCTTAATACTAGTTTGATTTCCCTTGTTTAAAAACATGAATTTGTTCCCTAGAGCAAAGTATATTAGATATTTGCAATTAGCGTGCCTTGTACACATGACAATTATGCTTGTAATCCAAATGAAGTCCCTTTTGGGACAGTGTCTAAGGTAGACTCTGGAAACATAATCAAAGTGGAACTGAAAAATACTTCGAGCGTTGCTGAACGTATAACCTGTATAATTATTTCATGAGCTTTTATCTATAGCATTATTTTTCCAAAGTTTCTTTTTGGATGTGTATTAATAAAATAATACAACGATGAACGAAAGTATTTTATAATATTGATTTTTTTAAAGAGGAGTTTGACATCTCTTAAAAGTGACGGTCTTTAGTAGACAGCCTTGTGAGCAGTCACTTTGTGGATGATCAGCTCAGTGAATAGGAAGTCTCAGTTCGTATATTACAGGGCTTGGTTCTACTGGTTTAAAGAAAAGAAAAAAAAATACCCAGAAAGGAGCGGGGAGAAACCTGGTTGTACTCTCTCAAATCTGATAAATGCGTACTTACCCTTAATAACCAGTACTACCGCCCCCACCTCCTGAAGTTTTGACTAGCAGTGTCTGTATTGTGTTTCATGTGGGTTATGGTCTTCATCTGTGCTAGATGTACTTTCAGGCTCTGGTTTAATGACTGTCTTGGATGTTTTGGATTAGGCCCTGGTGTATGTGATGTTGTGATGGAAGAGGATCTTATTTGAAAACCCAAAGTTAGTTTCCTTGTTTAGGTGTTGTGGACAGAATTCTCAACAGGAACAGAGGCTTGGGAAAATGACTTGTGGAAATGTAGGTGATTAATATTGTAGCTCTCTATGCAATTTTAATCCAGCATGAATTGACTCAGTTACTGCAGAAAATTGTGGTCTTGTACTCCCTTGCACTTTCCCATCTACCCTTCTGCTTGCAGAGGCATTCTGGTAGCTATTCTGGAACTGGCTGGAAATTGCTTTTTGTGGACGCTAGCCTGCCAGAGAAGACATTTCAGCTTCCAGTTGCCTTAGCTCCCTTGATCTGGTTCACCACATCACCAACTAAATCTTGGTGCCAGCACATGAAAGGGCTGAGAGAATGGGAAAAGACAGGACTACTTTCCTCTGCAACTCCCAGTTGCTCCAGACTACAAAGTATGCATGGAATTATGCTGGAACAGACAGTTTAACCCTGAAGGGCAAAGCTAGGGTTTTGTGTGTCACTTGGATGTACGTGTCCAAGTGCTTTTTCAGGCAAGTGTATCCTTTGAGGCTTTCAGGTCTTTGTGTGGATTTCTTTTTTCATTTTTATATTTTTTAAGATGGTCCCTTTCCAGTAGTGAGTAGCTGGAGAGCCAGTTGAAACCTTGTTAAAATGCAATAACACAAAATAGACTAGCAATAGCAAATAACCCACATTTATTTGAGTGTATGGTGCTGGGCTGTGGGGTAACTGCCCTGGGGGTGCCTGCAGAGGCTGGGCAATGCCTGGGGAGCCCCTTTGACACTTGACTTGTTGACCTCAGTTATGTCTCTTTAAAATGGAGTAATTGTTCTTGTTTCACAGAAGTGTCGTGAAGAAGAATGCTTGGAGACTCCAGTAAGGAAGTTATATGTAGCATATGGATTAGTCCTGGACTTTGATTTTGACCAATGCCTTCCGAAACCCATGCAAAACCAATATGCTATTATGTCTTTTTTTTTCTTCCTGTGGTTAGAGCAGTAAAGCTTATGCAAATCTGACTGTGCCCCCAGTTAATGAGTTTACCAAACTTTCTGTATTCAAAGGAAAAAGAAAAATTAATCAAAATTGCAATATGAAGACAACTAGTAATCCGTATTTCATTTTTCAAACCCATAAATCATTGGTGACTGTTTGCTCCCAGAGTGTTGTGTAGACTCGCTCAGAATTAAAATAATGTTAAATATGAGAGATCAAGTTAAAATTGTATTCTGGGAGTTTAGGCCCAGAGAGGAGTAAGGCAATTTTTCAGGTGTGAGTGCAGGATCAATATTTTCCTAGTGTTTTCTGATAGCATTATTTGAATGCATTACAAGTTCAGTACTTTGATTACTAAAAGGCATTGTCATGTGTTTTTATTAAGGCACCAACATCTCTAACCTATGAAGATTGGTTGATAAACATCCTTTATTACTATAAACATCCTCTTGACCATCTGCCAACTAAGGCCTGAGAGGAAGGAGGAGGAAGGTAGAACCTTTTACTTGAGAGCTTGTTTTAAGGCAGATATCCCGTTTTATGTGTATTTTATTGAGAAACAGATGGTTTGTGAAATGAACTTAACAAAAATATCGCAGCAAAAAAAAATCCCTTTGTGACTTCTGCAGCATGGTATCTGTGCTGTGAATATAAGCATGTTAAAGATGTTAACTATAGTTAAATTGATTGGAAGCCTTAAGGTGTATTTCTCAAATATAAGGTCATATTCATAAACTTTCTGAAGTCCACAAAAATTTCTGAAAAGAGAGTAGGCTTCAGACAGCAATTTCAGGTGAGCCATTTTGCCATTCTCCCATTTCTTCCCCTTTCCTTCCAGATCTAGACACAGTCATTGGTAAATTAGTGAATATGAATCGTAATTTGAATCGGTGGAGAATTAAGTGTAAACACAGCACACACGTTTATAGACAGTTTCTAAGAGGATTGTTCCTGTAATATTCTCTTAATATGTATAATGTATTTTGTGCTCATTATTATGTGGCCAGGTTAGCCTCCCGCCAGGGTGAGCGGAGTTTTTGTTGGAGTTTGCTGGCCTGGAGCATAGCCTGTGGTGTGCTCAGGTGGTGATGGCACCCGGGCCTCACAGGTGCCTCTGGTGGCTGTGTCGGGAGAAGGCAAACGGTTCTCTTCTGAGGTGTGCTCTGATAACAGTCGGGTTTTGGGGGGGCTGGAGATAGGAGGGTTTTTCACATTCCGAGTGTAGATATGAGGAAATGAACCCTTAGTTGTGCCTCACTGTGCTCCGTTTGTGCTGGTTTGCTCTATGGGCTCTCCCCTGAGCAGGGCAGCGCTGTTTTCTTTGCACTTGCTCTGTGCGACTGTGGTGGTTGCGACCCTGCTGATGGGGAAACCCTTTTAGGTCAGTGTCATTCCAAGTGAGTGGTGCCCTCTGGAATGTCGTAGACATGCATATCTTTAGACTTGGAGCTGTTCCCTTGTTAAGAAAAGACCTTTCCGTTTATTCACTGAATCAAAACTACAACTTGTAATTATTCCATACCTGAAGGCTGAGGTGATGTGTGGGATGATGGATCTCTTTTTGTTCTGGATTTCAAACACCTTTCAGTGGGACATACCAATTGTATTCTCAGAGTGTTTGAAACTAGGCAGCAAATTGTTCTTATACATAATTGCCAGATAACCGTTTGTGACCTAAAAACTAGTTTAAGCGGAGCAGTTTTACATATGAATTGCGAGATTACTTGCCAGAGGTCAGGGTACCATACCTTAACGGAGCGCACCAGTCTGGACTTCCTTGTCGCACATCTATGGGACATGAGGACTGTGAAAACTCATCTTCGATTCCTGTTACATTAGTCATTCTGAAACGGGAAACTGTGCAGTATGTGGTAACTGGATCTGTGGTGTTTCCTTCAAATGCTTCTGCTGAATCTCTTGAAATAAGTAAAACTATGTTGGAACCTAATTTGGGAGTGTATGGATGGGTTTTAAGCTTACTTGTACCTGATAAAATTAGTATTTTAGTTGAAGTTCAGGTATTTTTTTCCTCAAAAGTGATGAATAGTTGTCTGGGATAACTAATAACCCTGTGGGACAAGATTTTTCGTTTGAGTGTCTCAGAGCTCAGCCCTCTGTCTTGGTAGTTGCCGTTTTAGCAGTATTGAACTTGATCTGTATTTTCCTAGGAAAACGGAGTTTTCCCCAGGGGAAGCTCAGGGTGTGGTGGTGTGGCCACGCCAGCCTGGCACAAGTCCATGCAGCCCCTGGAAGGGTGCATCTTGCTTCTGTCCTCCCCGCTTCCTGGCGTGCTGCTCCTTCCTGCCTCCTCCACCTCCAGATGGTGCTTTGTGCAGAGCTGGGAGTTGATCCTGCCAAAAGTAGCAATGCAAAGACGGGGACTAGAGCTCACCCACCAGCTTTATAATAGAGGGCCTGTACAGCCTTAATGGGATGTTTCTGAAATTAGCTGCCACTTATGGTATGTCTGGTTTTTTATAAAACAGAATTCATTAAAGTTCTGCTGGTGCCCCACATTCCTGCTCTAAATTGTCTGAATTCCATGCAGTTCATTACTAATGTTTTTTTCCCATGTTTTTCCTAATCCCATTGGAAGATAACCATTGTGCAGTTGTAATGGCACTGTCGTGTTGTTACAGTTGGATAAAATCCTTTAAGACCTGTCTTAGGCTCTTCGTGAACATTGTCTGTAGAGGTTAAGGATCACATAATAGCCCTATAGATTTTCAAAACAGGCATCCAAATACATGGAAAGAAAATCTGCTGTTAGCTTAGTTAATTCAAATGGCCACAATACAGCTGAGAGAGTCTTTTCTGTGAAGTATTTTCCTGTTTCTGAAACAGATTGAAACTCTGTGTTCTCAAAACAATGTGTTTTAAAGCTAATTGTAAAATTATTTAAGAATTTTAAAATAAAGCTTGTTGGGTTTCACAGCAGGTGCACACGCAAGCTTTTGTAGATAGGTATAACAAGGACAGTATCTCAGAACGATTACTTGTCACCAGGATTGTTTGTGTTTGTTCAATGTAAGAGAATAACCAATTTTTTTAAAGACATGTACCTATGTCTATATTTAGATATGCAAAGATGATATGTCATGTGGAGTCCGTAACTTTTACCTAATAGTATTGCTTTCTAGCTCTTTTTTTAGGATAGTTCAGTAAACTATGCAGCATTTCAGCTGTATGATACAAATGGACAAATATTTTTATGAAAAACTGAAGAGCAATGTGTTTATTTTTTTTCTCAAGATTAATAGTCACTTTTTTATTTTTACATTCAACTGGGAGAATGCAAACCTTTGCTGACATGTTTATTTAAATGAGTCACTTGAACAGGCTCTCCGCAAGGCTTTTATTTAGAAGAGAAGTCATGTTCTGTCCTAAAGGGTATGGGGAAGCAGATGAAGAATTGATTTGTTCTTGTGTGTTTCTGACTCTGATGGACAATGACTCAAATGGACTAGAGACGAAGATGTGATTTGGATTGTGAAACTGCTTAAAAAGAAGTGTTGTTTTTTAATGGGTACAGTTTTTGTGCTTCTGTTACTAATTCTCCTTTTACATTTGAGCTTTTTAGCCTGGCGTAAGATTAGAGAATTTTACCTAATGGAAATCTGTAGTTTACGGAGTTTGCTTGATTCAGAAATGGACCTGAATGGTGCGCAGGGGCAGGGCGCTTCTGCTGTTACTGCAGTGAGGACGAGCTGCTGAGAACACTTTGCTCCCTTCTGGTGGGGCACTGCTGCAGGCGGAGGTGTCCAGACTCTCTCACAGTGGTACATGGCTTGGAAAAAAATCCACTGTCTTCTGACCTCTGTAATTGTTAATGTTACACCCCCCACACACCCACATCCTTTTGAGTTTTCTGTTCTGTAACTTCTGCAACTTTTGTAACTTTTGTCACTGCTATTTAACTACACTGGCCTGGCACTGCATGTTTGCAGTTACTAAAATTTGCAAACACTTTCTTAGAAGAGTGTTTTTTTGTAAAGTAAAAGTAAACTAAGTTCTCTTTAAACAACAACAAAAAAAGCGAGCAAAAAAACCCTAGCAAAACCTGTGTTATCTCCTTACATGCTGCAGCTTTATATCAAGTCATTTTTTTAAGCTCTTGCACTTGTAGGCTGTGTTTTTTTTCTTTTGTTCCCCAGCACTAATGAACGAGTACTTCCTGATGTGTAGAATCTCAGCTTGTGGCAACATTGGGAATATTTCACACGCTTCATTAAGATTGGATAACCTTGCTGTATTTGTTGGTACTTTATTTTTCTTCATAATTTGTTTTTTCCGTATTAGGTATTTGCTTATCTCAGTTTCTTTCCTAGAATTGCAGTTTCTTAAGAAACAAGGGTGTCTAGATCTTGGTATCCCTGTTAAAAATTGGGAGCTATTTAGTAATGTATCTCTCTTTGTGTTCAGGGGTGTTAGTTGTAAAGTAACGGGTTTTAAGAGCAGCATTTATAGATAAATACGCTATTTTAGCCCCTCCCCTCCGCCGCAAATAGTAGCAACCCTCCCCTGTCTTCCTTCTATCTCCACCTCTTCTCTTGGGTTCAATCTTAGATCTTCGTAGTCACTGATCTACCTTTGGTCCACAGTGCTTTTGAAAATGGTGCATCCAGGGACAGGATCTGCACCAGGGTGGTATGTGTCATGCCACGCGCTGTCCATTAACTGCTCTGGATAATTGCTTTGACAAAGACCATTTTTTCTGGAGACTCTTCAGTCTTTTCAAATGTAATGCAGAAGTTAATTCAGAGTACCCAAAGTAATCTACCTGAAGTAGGCCTAATTCCTCAGTGCTTCTTGTACAAAAGGAGCAGCAAAAGTAGATATTTGTGAAAGTCTGTACGTTTATTAACAAATGAGTGAATCCCATGTTGAAACCCACACATTCAAAATCGCTTTATTTTTAATAAAAGAGGAAAAGGTGTGGACCAGATTCTCAGCTATACCTGGTCAGTCTGGGCACAAATGGTTCTGTAATAGCGAGACCACCTTAAGAATTGAATAATTATGTAGTACATGAAGAGGAACTGGGTAGTGTTTCTAGCCTTGTGTTCAACAGTTGACGCTGTGAGTAGACTTTCATGAATCCTTAATGGTTAGCTACACTGATAGTCTCTGAATTCACGAAGTACTTTCTTACATTTCTCTTTTGGTTTGGATTTAATAAAAGTAATGTGTTCAGAGTGTTCTGTAACTCTCTTCCATTTCTTCCCACGGATAAATGAGCACCGAGTTCTCAGAATGTTACATCTCATTTTATTAGTGAAACTCCTGCAAATTTGGGATGGACAAGAATTGAGGCAGATTCCAAAAGTTGTCTGTTCAGATAAAAATCTAGCATTGAAGAGTCTGCTGCTGTTCATGGCTTTTCATACAGTTCGAGAGAAATTATATTAGCATTGCATTTTCTTTATTGTGTGTAATTTTGCTAATATTCTCGGAAATGCAAAAGTAGCTGGTTCTGCTACAATTCAAATATTTTCTCATTTGAAAATGAATATGAAATCTAGTTTGGTTTTTCTTCACTCTCCTCAGATGTATCAAATTACTGTGTGTTTTAGGTTTAGACTCTTCATGGAAATTAGTCATTTGGCCCCTGGGAGGTAAATATTATTTTCATTAATGGGAAAATTGCAGAAGAGACGAGTAAAATTGCTTGTTTGAATTATTCAGAGCTCTTAGACATGTGGTCAAATTGCTAGAATATGTCTGTTTTCAATGCAGATAAACGAGCTATCTGCTGAGAAGGATACAAAATAGTTTGCAATTTTCCTGAGAAGACAGGCGAAGAGAACCCTCTGACTTTATCTTAACTGACTAAGAGCATGAAGGTCCTTAAACGGACAGAGAGAACCCCAATCTAATTGAAATTACCAAGTTTGCAGAGCAAGTCAAATAGGTATGGAAACGTAAAGTACTTGGAGACTTACGGAATAATAGATTGTGAATAATTGGGAAAGGTTATGTCTTACAGAACTAAAATGATGTTGTGAACATGGGAGGAAGCCTTTTCAAGTAAAACTAAATTAAAAGAAACTTTATTCTATGACCTCTTTTGAGAAAAGTGTTAAGAATTATAGTAATTGACTCCTGTTGACAGGGCAGCAAAGTAGTTAATGAATTAAATGCAGCATTACTAATTTTGATTGATACTGTATAGTTATGATATCAAAGGTATTTGAATTTCTATTAGACTGTAAATCTGTATTGCACTTCTATTCTTCCCTTGGTGAAAGGAAAAAAACCTGCATACGAAATGAGAAAACCCAAACTTCCCTCCCCCCGACCCCAACCTGAGATGAATCTCCCTTCATTTAAAAATTGAAGCTTAATTCAATTTCAAATCTTTTTCTATATTGCTATTTTACAAAAAGTAAATGAGAAGGTAAAAAGGTTTCACTAGTTCAGCTTTCTTATTTGTTGGCAGTATCGGGCTGAGAAATTCCTCAAGTTCTTGGTGTCTGAAAAGTGAAAGGTAAACATCCTCTCTGAATTTTGATGTTGTTGTTAACAGGGAATCCTCTGACAGCCCTCCGTGCTCTTGCAGGATTTTTTCATTCCGAGTAGGCTTGGTCTCATTGGAGATCTTAGCACCTGAAGTTAAAAGGCAGCCTTCCACATTACCTTGAGCTGTTCTGTAGAACGCTAAGAGGAACTGAAACATCATTTTACCTAAAAATGAAGTTTATGGAAGAATACAGGAGATCAGAGTATTCTGGCAGTAACTCTCAAAGCGAACGTTCTTTAGCTTGACAAGCTAAACACAAAGAGATACACTTCATTAGAATGCAAATTCTATGTATGTGATTGATTTGTTGTGTAATATTTGCATACATTTTTTGGTTATATAGTAATGCATGTATGATTCTGATAAGAGAGGCTTTATTAATGTCTCAGAAGTAGTATTTCACTATTCATGAGGATTGAAGTCAAGATGGCTGTAATTTCAAAGTTTAGTAGGAGTCTGTATACCTCCTTTTACAATAGATGCTCTAGTTTTCCTGAAACAAGGGGTTTCACTGCTTACTGCTTTGTACATCCCTTTATTTTTTGTCCTTGTTTCTACATTGCCTTGTTTCTTCTGTTTGCTGTTTTGTTGTCATTGTTTCAGATCCTCCATTTTCCTGAGGTTCTAATGATGATGAGTTTTACACTGCCCTTTGGTACTTCAACCCTGCCTACCTTCCTTTCCTAGAAGAGTTTGTGCCATAGTGGACCTCCAGGAGCAACCGTCTTGTGTTTTAAGAGTAATTTTAAAGTTTAGCTATGACTTCTAAGTGTGCTGCTTTTACTTGCGGAGTATGTTTGTGCAAGTCAACTGGCTTTGTGCCTTTTAAGATGTTGAATTACCTGTCTTTCCGATTAGTGTAATAGCCATTAGTGCTTAACAATCACATAGTTAAAAAAATGTATAAAAGTGGAGTTTACTTTGTAGTAATGTTATTTATCAGTTCCTAGTATTCAGCATCTTTAGTTGCAGCATATGTTTGGCTGGAGATGAAACTTCGAGTTCTGTAGAAGCTTTAGTTGGAGGTGGCCTTTCAGGAGCACTGCTGTGTAGGCTTTTCTCTCTTGTGGCGATGTACTGTGGGTGCAGGAACTCAGTCATCTGTTAGCTGCAGGGCTTTGAAAATACCAGCCTGAACATCCAAGGGAATTGGGTGCTGAATGCCCATCTCCTTTAACTGGAATCCTCACACTAGGCTGCAAGCTGGTATCCAAAGCCATGGGAGCAACATGCAATGCATCATCTTATTTTTATTGACGTCGGTTGGTGAAACTTGTCCCAGCTGTCTTCGTTCCTGTGATAGTAATTACAATAATAATCAGCTAATGCACTTATGTCAACAACCTTTTGTTTTTATTGTGAAGGGAAAGACAGACCTATTAAAAATATTTTTGTAGCTTTGTGATGACACAAGAGCACTGTGTGTAGTTCTTTGTGTAGAAATTATAATGCATAGGTGTTGCTTTCCTAAAGAAAAATGAGAAGAATATTTTCCACTGATGTTTGTTCCTTCTTTCTTTTGAAAGTCTGGATTAGTTAACAGGCCTTTCAGGATCTCATATTAACTTTGCTTGGGAGATGAATGGACTTGGAGGCTGCTTAGGCTATGGAGGAAAATATTTTTTTAAAATGTCTGTGAGAAATGTCTGAACTTCTTGCAGCTATTTTTCAGAAGTTTTGAATACTCTTAGATTCTGCTGAGAACAAATGCTGCTTATTCTTAGTGTTTCTAGAAATTTTTGTATGAGCTGAAGCATTCTCCCCCCCACTTTTTTTTTTAATCCTGTTATTAATTATGTAAGGCTTCTAGAGCTTTGAACTGTTATTCTGCATGTGAATTGCTGCTCTCAGAATAGCTTTCGCAGGATGCGGCAGAAAGGTGGTGGATGTGAAGTGTTTCTTGTTTGGGTTGCAGGATGCTGGAATCAGGGAGGTGAATCTGCAAGGAGTCCTCCTTGCTTACAGTGCTGGATATTGACATCTGGAAAGTAGAAAATCTTTTTGAATGCTCTACAAGTAACACATTTTAGTTCTTTCAAGGGCTATGTAAGAAAATAGCCTTTTTCAGTAGAACCAAGTTCTTTCTTCCCTCCCCCCTTATGTACGCCTACACCAATGTTTTTTCAGCTCTGCAAGTGTGTTTTTTCTCACTCTCTCTGGTGTGTAGGCGGTCTTCCCAATCACAATTGAGCTTCACAGGCAATCTTTTAAAAAAAAAAAGTCATCGTCTTTACACAGCAGGTCTATAATTTAACGCCAAAGAAAATGGAGAGTTCTAGTTCAGAATTATGATGCATCTCAGTAATGGTTGAATAGGTGAAGAATTTCACCCTAAAGAAAACAAGGAAAATTTTTGTTGACCAGAAGGGCACCACTTGTGGAAATTCATTCACCTGCTGCCCAAATGACTTTCCAAAAGGTCAGTAATGCAATCACAGGCAGATAGATTTTAAACCTTTTACTTGCTTCATTAGGTTGGGTTGGAAACGAGCCTTTCAAATCCCAAATTAGAATGTGATTCTACTTGAAAGAGAGAGGCTCAGTTTGTTGGTAATATGAAAGTTTAAATGTAATTCTTCCTGGAATGTTATTTTTAAAATGAATTATTTTATAATTGAGTTTAGGCTATAATTACTTTTGTGAGCTCTGATAGTGCTGTCTGGCACATTTTAAAGAGGTTTGGTCAATACTAACGTCTTGCCAGCAAGTATTCCAACTTTGCTTGACCCTGTCTGGAAATACTGTTGGGAGAGTAGCAATGGGTGACATAAAATTACTTGCTGTAGTAACCTATGAAATTTCAGAGGTTGTTGTAATAAAATAGCTAACACTTGTGCCATGGTTTTATGTGCAGTTTAAGCTGGCATTGCAGCTGAAAGCAGCCATCCTTGCCTGCATATTCTGTCCTGTGCTGTCTCTGCCTTACGTCAGCACAAGTGCTTATGTAGCTCTGCAGTGAACTGGATTGCGGAAAAGCAGGTTGGAGAAGCGATCTAGGCCTTCTTCGTTCTCCTTATTTAGATTCGGATTTTAATCCTTCTCTTTGAGTAGATTCATCGCTTATCTCGACTAACACATGAGCATCTTGACTAACACATGAGTTTGGTGGGAGTAGAGGAGGACAAAATTGCAGCGTCAGTTTGTGCTCCAGCTTGTGCCTGTGTGGAGTTCCTGGGACTGCAGCATTAATCTCCATGGTTGTTACATCTGCTCACCCAGTCTAATTTTAGAGGGCTCCAATCATCTATGGATACAAGCCTTTTGTAGCAATAGTCAGAGATCAGATAGTAAGGCTAATGTTGGTACAACACAGATTTTATTACAAGACACAGTAAATAAGAAGGACGAGCCTTGAAACTTTTGTTGCTGCTTGTGGAGACTTCTTAGAAGGCTGCAGTTGGTGACTTAGATAAATTCACTCCTGCTGTCCCTTCTACTTGACACGTGATTAGGTTGATGCTGAATAGTGCGGAAAAAGTGGGCCACAACACTGAGAAGTATCCTGGTTTTTGTTTTTTTTTTGGGGGGTGTAACCAAGTGTTTATTTAATCCCCAAATGCCTGGCAGAATGTGTTCTGGGAGAAAACCACTTGATTCAGAGAAATGGTGATAAAAGAAGGTTGGGATTGTGACAGTGAGAAACTTCTCACCTAGGCACTCTGAGATGAGTGAATCTTAGCTGCAGAAACTTAATAGGTTTATGGTTTTATGAGTCTTTGTTCCTTCAGGCTTCTTACAAGCACAATTTCCACAATATCCCTTTACCTTTTGGAAGAGGCTTCACCCTTTGATTTCCCATTCAAGTTTTGTTCCCACCTATGGTCTTTCTGCTTCTAGGTTTCACTGTGCTATCGTTCATCTGAACCTCATAGTGACAGCCACTGGCAGTTTTTGCTGAAGCTTCTCTTCCCTGCTTTCTCAGGAATTTGGATAGGTAAGAGTGCATGCTCCACTCTGTACTGCCCGTTGGTCATGCTTTGCAGTAATGCTAGTTGCCATGAAATCAGTGTGGGCTTTGACACCTGATAACTTGCAGTGTTTCAAACAATACAGAAGGGGTGGTCTCCAGCAGAACCGCTTAGCCGGGTAGGCTGGCTTCCTCCAAGTGCCAGCCTGTGCCCAAGTCTGTATCTGAATGCATCTTCCCTGTGCGAGAGCTTTTTCCAGGAAGCAGATGCGAGGGAACTAGAGGGCTATTCCCTCCCTGCTTCCTGCTTGGTGTTTGTAGAAGTGTTCCTAAAAGCAGGTTGGACTCTGTTCAGACTATTACAGAATGCATGGTTTTGTCACGTTTTCAAAAGCACAGTGGTTCTAGTAGGTGGTTTCTTTCAATCTGCTTGTGAAACTAAACTCATGTTGTAAGGAAGAAAGGGATGATTATTCCAAATGTGCCTGACAGATTCTTGGTAAAGACTGGCTTCTGGTATGTGGTCCATTCTTTCACAGAACCGGTAATATGCTTTTGGGGAGTTTGTGAAAAGATAAAGAGGATGTGGCAAACATGAGATATTACAATTCTGTCCACACAGCCTTGCCCTCTGCCTTGTATCGATGCAAGCCCTTTGCAGGCGTGTAATGACTCTGGTTCAAGAAGGCATATCAGGAAGATGGGAGAATTGCACTGCATGGTTTTGGTTTTTGCCAGGGAGATGGATGGGGAGTGGTGGTGTTGGTTGTGCAAAGACAGGTGGGGTGGGTTAGCTTTCAGACAGATCAGCTTCCTGATCTAACTCAACATGTTGCACGAGTCATAGCGCTGCCTGAAGGGAGAAGACCAGAATGCTTGTTAAGGGACCACAGGGAGAACAGCACTAAGATCTGGATGTAGATCAGTTACAGCTGATTTGCAACCCAGAAGTCCTTGTCAGAAGTACAGGTACAGCCTCCTCCGCTGAAATCATTATAATCTGTTTATTGACAAATGTTGAAAATTACAGATGTAGGATATGCAAAGGAAGGCCAGATTTGGAAATGACAAGCACTGTAATAAACATTGTTACTAAAGAAAAAATCCTCCCTTGTAATGTCATGTCATCAGTCTGTGGGATGTTTAAAGAAACAAATAGGTTTCTTACTTGAGAGAATTGAATACGTGCAACTTTTGTTCACTATTTGAAATTGTTTCCCAGGGGTACTTTTAAAATAGCTAAATTCCAGCTCATAACAGCTCTAGTTAAAGTTGTATTTACAACTTAATTTCTTTCACTAGTAACTGTTCTGATGGTTTATGAGCTTGTAAGCTCATGTTCCTATAGACCCAGTCTCATTTGTTGAAATTAATCAATAGGTTTACAGTTGGGAGTTAAACTTATCAGTAAAGCATAACCACATTAACAGATAACTTTTCTAGAAATAGTGATGTGCTTCAATAAAGCCGATTTTTTGCTTGTTTCAAATACCTGTACATATCCATTTGCGTTCTGTATTTAGGTGCAAGGCATTCAGCAGCATTAACTTCAAGTTTGTTAGATTCTCCACATTCTTCTGTTAATATTGACAGAATAAAACTTCTGAAATTCTGCATACAGTGTAGTCAGAGACTGCTACCTTCTCCTTGACCTGCACTGGAGAGAGGACTGGGAGAGAGAAGAGGAAGGGATGGTCAGTGTGACTAAGTGGCTAATACTGATCATAAGTTATATTTGGTAGGCTTTTTTTTAAAGCTCCTGGTTTTATCTTTACTGTTCCTGTTGATGGATCAAAGCACCGTGGCTTCATTTATCACTGTGGCAATAAGGTGTGGTTGTCTGGGGTGGGCTTGAGGTTTTGCCTCAGTGATCATTGCTCTTTCATGGGGGTGTATTTAAGAGTACATAGTGCTGTGTTCCCTGTAATGGGAGACAGCAGCTGTATGTGAAACATTTCTCTGAGAATGGTCAAAAGGAGATGCATAGAGTTGCGTTGCATTTTTCCATTTTGCAGGTTTTTGTTTTTTTCTGAAACTTACCAAAGGTTTAGTTGGTGATTGTACAAAGGGTTTCTGTTGCTAGCGTTGTGTATATCTACACTTCAAGTCCAAAGAAAGATAGAATAACCCCTGCAATTACCATTTACAGAGTTCACCTCCTTAGGAAGAAAGCAGGGATGTTGCCTGGGGACTGTGTGTTTGTTTTCTGTGTGCGTGCATGTAGCTGAGAGAGGGAGTAGGGATATTAGATGCTCTCATTGAGGCATAAGTGTTCCCAAGTTAGTGATCGTCTTCCGTAATGTTTTTGTACTGCAATATTGCAATGATAACTACAATTACTATCTGTAAATGGAAAAGAAATGGGAAGTGCTTACTATATTTTTACCTTTTATATCTAAAAACAGTGCAGTGAATTAATAGAAGTTGGTAATGCTGTAGTTGGGAGATTATTTAATGTACTCTAGAACCGGAGAACAATTGCAATTGTACCCTTCAGTTGAACAAAACTGGATAATGTTCTTGATAGCTAAATGTACCCTTTATGTTCATGAGAAAAGTCTCACCTTCATTTCACTGTATATGAGACTGATAGAACTGCATATTCTTTCAATTAAGTATATAGGAGTGAATGAAAAGAGGAAGCCCTCGATCACTTTAATTTTTGACTATCTATAAGGTGGCAAGGTTTTTATGCTTTGATCACTGTTCTCTGTTAGTCTGGAATCACAGAATAACGGAGTGGCTGAGGTTGGCAGGGACCTCTGGAGTCATCTGGTCCAACCACCTGCTCAAGCAGGGCCACCCAGAGCAGGTTGCCCAGGACCATGTCCAGGCGGCTTTTGAAGATCTCCAAGCAGGGAGATCCACAGCCCCTCTGGGCAGCCTGTGCCAATGCTCCATCACCCACGCAGTGAAGAAGTGCTTCCTGGTGTTCAGACAGAACCTTTTGTGTTCCAGTTTGTGCCCATTGCCTCTTGTGCTGGCACTGGGCACCACTGAAAAGAGCCTGGCTCCATCCTCTCTGCACCTTCCCTTCAGGTATTTATACACATTGATACCTGAATGACTGAAGATTTAGTGGCATGGATAGTAATGATTAATTTTCTTTGCTGTTACGGGCATCTGTTGACTAGGCAGGCTAGGAATAAGGATGCATATGCTATGTCTGCAAACTTCCCAATTTCAAAATGGTTAGACACACCCAAGTTAGCTTTAATCTAGGTAGCCTGGATTAAAAAAAGATTGTGAGGATTTAACAGCATGGATTTTAGCATAGCCTGTTTGAGACTGTCAAGGAGTCTGGGTGCTTAATCACTGCAATCCTGTGCCCTGGAATATGAGTGGGTTTTGTAAAACTCTTATATAACTTACTGAATTCTGTAGCTTGCACAGATGTGGAGAGCTGTTGGTGGATGAGATGCATGTATTATATACCATGTGTGAATTTTTCCTGGTTTTATCTTTAAAATGTGGAATGCTGTATAACCTAGAACTATTAACTGTGTACTTAGTACCATGTATGATTATAGATGTACAGCGATTAACAAACAAGGTGTTTTCTGTAGTTGATGTTTTGTGGGACTGGCTGGTGAAGCATGAGCAACCCTGATATTTTGAGTTTCTGCATGGCTTAGCTTGCATATTACTAAATTATAATATGCTGTGCTTCTTAAACTTCAATAGCAACAGATTTCTACAGTTAAAATATTTTTTATTTTTGCAGGTTAGTAATGAGTCTGCTGTTATGCTGTTAAATCTGAGACACTGAACAGAAGTGGAATTTGTGAAGCAGGGGAAAAAAGTGAGTTCATGAACTGAATTTTTTTTTTTATTTTACATTTTTAAAACCAGAAGGGATCACAGAGTGGTGTAATTGGAATTAGGAACTGTGAAATTCATTCCTGTGCTGCCCTTGACTAGTAGCGTTATTTTCTGTAAGAGGAAAATGCTTGGTTCCTTTGTGGAATGTTTTGAGAACATATGCAACTACTACTACTACAACTGAATTGACCATTAGATTTCCTAACTTCATGCTTCAGAACAGATACCCCAAGTTGAAATACAGGATTTATTTGGAAAGTATCCAGTTTCAATAAAAACATTTCTGGGAATTCGGAAATGAGCAATCCTTAAAGGATACCATCTCTCTGAAAACAAAAGCAGCATCGTTTCTAGCCTGAATTTGTTTAGGTGTAGTTTCCATTCATTGGTGGTTCTTTTATACCTCTGCTGGATGAAAGATCAAATTTCTACCTTCCCTTATTCCCTGTGTTCTTCCTATAGGCGTTTTAATTTTTTTTCCTCCAGTTTTTCAGCATCATTGCTGAGCTGCAAAAGCAAGAACTAATTGCAGTTTCTTTGTGCCAAAGTAACATAACTGCTTTGCTCTCTTATTTGATATTCTTGCTTGTTTAAACATTAGTTGATTGCATAAGATTAGCCACAACTATGTGTTTTGAATTTTCTGTTGCGTACACAGATTCAAGGAAGCTAACTAGTAAATTGGAATAATGCACAAAGCTGTCACCTATGAAGATCAGAGTTCACATTTTCCACCTGAGATCAGAGGAGATCAGCTTGCTTTTCAGTCTAATTGCAGTCACTCCTTATGCATAATGCAAGACCACAACTTAACTCTGCTCCCTTTGATGAAAGATAAAGATCAGTCTGAGACAATATGATGTTAGCTTTACAGATCCCATCAGCGTGAGGCATTAGTCATGTCTTTTTATGTGTATAACATAGCGTACATGTACATACACATCATTATGTGAATGATGCTGTATAGCTTTAGAGTTACTAGCAATGCAATTAATAAATAGCATTTCCTGTTGGTCTTAATTTGTGTAGGTTTTTTAGTGCATTAATATTTTTACTTGTGTTTGTATATATTGTTAGATGACAGTCGCTAATTCATTCCATTATTTCCATATTTGAAGGCTTAGTACTAAGATAAGTTCTTTGGTACCTTGAAGCTATGCTATTTATTGTATTGACCTTTATTAGCAGTAATTTTTTTTAACTGATTTTTTTTTTCAAATTATATAAATAACCGTAGTGTGTGTTTTTTTTTTAATAAAGGAAGCTTATAATTTGCAGAAGTTGCAAACAATTTTCTAACTCATCAGGGGATTTGAAAGCTCAGCTTAGGTTTTGTGAGTGGTATTTTTATGGAGGCAAGCTGGATGTTTTAACACTTGGTTGAGCTGCAAGCTCTCCCATGCCCTCTACATCTCCAGTGGGAATAGAAGGTGAAGTGAGCAAGATTTCTCATTAAATCTCATTAAACTTTTGCACCCAAGTATATTAGAAAATATGTGG
Source organism: Chauna torquata (assembly GCA_013399475.1). Classification (NCBI taxonomy): domain Eukaryota; kingdom Metazoa; phylum Chordata; class Aves; order Anseriformes; family Anhimidae; genus Chauna; species Chauna torquata. Next base: position 223,122 of record VXAL01003286.1, on the reverse strand, counting down.
CAGGAGAACTTTCTCCAAACTGTCAAACTCAGGGTGGCAAAGTCTCTTAATGTTGCAAAATTGGTTGAATAGAATTAAATGCCCATTTTGGGATGTAGTGTGGTGTATTTCTTGTTTTTATTGTTAAGTGTTTTGTACGTGTGCAGACCTTCCTGGATGGGGAAGAGGGTGTCCCTCTCCTTCATCCACACCACTGTCCTGTCGTTTGTGAGGCTGAATGCCTGGACACGTCAACTGCTCTCAGCTGCCTGGAAGAGTACCGGCCTGGCCAGCCTTTAGTTCGACCAGTCCATATGCACATGCAATCAAAGCAAGGAAGCTGTTTCTTGGGTAAGCTGGCTTTTTTGGTCCAGCACACTTGAATTTTTTTTTTGGAAGCTTCTGGATGGGGAGCTGTTTTACAAGAAATGCTGGAGAAGATAGCGTTTTGCTTTTTTTACTTTTTTTTTTCCTACCAGTCTTGTCTGTATTGGAGTATGGGTCTTAAAGACCTTGATTTCTTAGTATGACAGTCATACCTTGGGGGTAAGAGCCACTGCTGTTCTCACTTCCTCATGCTTCTGTGCAGTTAGTAACATCTTTGTAAAGACCACAGCCTAGAGGTGCAGTAAGTGTGTGTGTGTATAGTAGGGTAGATAGATTTTTCAGGGTATGAGGAAGCTCTGAATAATCATTGTTTAAACTCAAGTTTAATATTTTTTCTTGCTCTTTCTTCTTTTATTTTGTTATTCTTTTATTTTTTTCCCCCCTTTATTTTCTGTACTCCTTTTGGGCATTTTTCTTCAGCATAACTTCCCCTGTTTTATTCCTCTTTTACTCTCTTCTAGCACCCACGCTAAGAGACTTTGCAGAGGGAAGAAAAGTTGATGTTGCGAACCAGCACACCCTTCCTTCTTCAGAGAAGGAATAACTGCTGCTTTAGGCTCTCTCCTTTGAAAACAATCGGCTGTTGGGAGGAAGTTGTTTGGAAAGAGGATGAGCTGCAAAATAACTGGGGACTGAGTGCCTTTCCAGCTGGGATTAATTTAGAATCAAAAGTTTATAGCATTCTTTAAACATTTACATATTAGGCTGTGAGGGAGTGAAGGGGGACAGACGTGCATTCCTTGCAAATCTTTGCTCCTTGCCTTTGTCCTTGACTATAAAAGGGAAGCAGGAAGAGATTTGATAAGGTTTGAGAGGAAAGAACAGGTAAAGGCAGTGGCTGTTTAATACCTTTCCTGTGAAACAAAATTGTGGGCCAAGCACTCCCTCTTGGATTGTTCTGTGAAGAAGTCATCATGTCTTCATTAGTAAAGGCTAAACCAGGTTTTTCAGCTTTGCTTTCATTAAAATGACTTTGATGTGGAGAGGAACATTGAGACTCATGACCATCTCAAAAGAGCAGGTTAAATATTTGGACAGGTTGGATGTGTTTCGTCATATATTAAAATATTAGCAGTTGTCTTTCATCCAGAAATCATGTTACAGTTAGCTTAACTGTATTTAGTTAAATCAAACATGCCTCTAGCCTAGTGTTGCTGCCTCTGACAGAGCCTAGCAACAGATGTAGAAACATGTAGGAAAGGTCTGTACCTGTAGGCTTACTTGGTAACTTCTGGCTCAGGACTTTCTGAATCAGGAAGTCCAGGACCTTTCACTCTGTTGCCCTCCTCTTAGTCTTTTTTTATTCGTTCTTTTACTTGGGAAGAGCAGCATTGCATTTGGTACTCAGTGTAGGAATTTTATAAAGTGGCATGAGAAAGGACTAGTGTTCTTTTAGGATAATTCACAACACTGTGTACGGGTGTGTTTTTGTCGTTGGTCATAGTGGTGTTTTTGTTGTTGTTGTTGTTAGTGTGTCTTTATCCTATGATGAGTGTTGGAGTATCAATAAAAGGATACAGATATCTCCATACTCTTCAGTGTCATGAATTCTGCAAGAATTTGGAAATGCCAGGTAGTGTTGGTAATGGGTCTACTTATCATACTTGATTATCTGTTATCAGTATGCTATCTAATAGTGGGTGCTTAAGAGCTGTGAATCATTGCAGCATGTAACATTTTTCCAGGATTTGGGCCCCTGTATTCATGGCTAGGGCTTAAACTTTACTGTTTTTATTGCAGATGAATAATAACATGTCCAAAGCCATGCCTACTGTATTTTTATTACCTATTTTTACTGTTACCCAAGTTCACAAAATAATTTGATTGGGCATTTTTCTAGGATAACTATGCAGTTGCATACTTTTCAGTCCATAGGAGCCCCCAGACAATGAGCAAAAGTGGTCTCAGTGCTCTAAGGTCACTTCTTGATTGTGGCTGACCTTCTAAAGTTCTATGTAATCGGAATCCATAAGCTGCTTTCTAATTTTGCTTATTAAATGAAAATGGAGATACAACCTTTCACCTTAGGTAAGTAAATTCTGAAGCAAATCAGAATAAGAAACCTTTTGGAGACCCTCCGAGCTTTACCATACATGCAGGAAAGCGAGAGGCTATTAGTAAATACTTCGAAATTCTGGTACTGGAGGTGTCAACGAACATCACCATTGGACAAAATTGTAAGGTCCTACAGAAACTTAGTCTTTTATGACCAGAGAATTACAGCTAATGGTTTTGTTGTTTCCTGTCAGACTTGGATTCCATTATGTGGCAAAAATATGAGAGATTTTCTTCCCTTTTGGTAAGCTGTAGAGAACTAACACTTTTCCCTTTTTCAAGTAGAACCAACTCCTGAGGCAGGGATTTGGTTTTGGTGATCCAGCTATGAGCATTGTAGAGACTGGTGCTTGTACTATTGTTTCAACTGCAAATACAATTTGCCAATACAACAATTTTTATTCTGTTTTAGCACCTATGCAGTGATGATGATCTAGTTCTAAATTGGCTGGTGCAGTGTTGAAATAGTACCTCTTGCTTCATGTTCAGATTGCCAGTACATCTCAGGATCATGCTAATCATGACATACATGAATTTAAAATATCTTTAATGCTTTTTTTTTTACAGCTGACCTGTCTAGGCATAAAACATAATTTTCATCTTTTTCTTTTTTAATCTGTATTTGTTTGCATTCATACAGTTCGGCTTTGTGGCTTATGGTATCAGTTTACAGGTCTAATGCACTAAAAATAATTTCAGATATAGTGTTCATATAGTAAGTACTTCTGACAAGGAATTGCAGAACTATGTTTGAAATGTTTTTAGTAATGAGCATTATCAAAAATCAGAAAGAGCCGTGTCGAAATGTTTTTGCGCTTTGTGATAGAGAAGCGTATGTGGTACGTAAAACTTTTCAGTTTTATGGTACCAAACTGTAAAGTATGTTAAAGCATAGAGGGCACAGTGTATTACGGAAGAAGGTGGTGGTTGGAGAAGTCTTGTTCCTGGTTTGAGCAGCTGATAAGCTCGTTTCCTTCCCCTTCCCCTAGCCCCCCCCTTTTTTTTCATTCTCTATGCTAAGATACAAGGGAATCTGTCTCCAAGAATTTCATCATTATTTCAGAAAATGTGTTGTTAGGTTAGCTTAAACTTGTTTAGTTAAAAGTATTCATTGTAGATTTTGAGACTGGAGCTTTTATTCCTGTGGTTCATTTTTGTTCTGAATCAACTTTTTTAAAATAACGAAGAATTCCTTTTGACAAGGCAGAGATCTGTTTTATGAGGTGCTGTTTAGAAAGCAGTGTGGCAGGTGTGATGTTTGGTGGTGCTAGTGTCTTTTTAGTACTGGTTACAAGTGATCGTTCAGAGGTGCTAGTGGTTGTGAAACACCCATGCTGCTTGTAGTGCTTTGATGCATTTCAGTTAAGGCACAGCTTGCCATTTCAGGTTTTGCCTTGCAAAACGGTGAATGTTGCACACTCTCTCATAGTTTTTCAGTTGCTTTTCATTTGTATGTTCAAGGAAACAGCAAACTCATGTTGCTGCATTTTTCCATGTGAGTCTTTATCATGAAAGTATTCTGCTTACTGTGTTACTGGCTTTTATGCATATCTAATTTAACTGTTATAGCTGATTAAGAATTTGAGAAAGTAATTCTGTAAAATGTTTTGCTGTAAAACAATTGTACAAAAATGTATCTGCATTTTGGTGTTTATTCAGTGTATGAATATATATGGTATGTATTCAGTATGCACTATTAGACTTTNTTAGCTTCAGAATCCAGGAGTATATTGCCACAAAGGTGAACAAATAACACATGCTTTGATTTCTTCTCTCATTTCAGTTGGTTGAAATATTTTTGTGCTGGACAGAAATACTCTTATTTTGTACGTACATACAATATTTTAAACCTGCTTTAATGAAGTCTAGTGTTTCCTAACAGCTTTTGAATGTGCTGATTTCAATAGAGTTTGATGGATATATGTAAGTCCCAATGCTATTAAGTTCCAAAGAGTTTGTGCAGGCTGGTGGCTTGGTAAGAGAGAAATCTGACGTATTGCACTGCTGGAGAGTGCAGCGTGAGCACTACTCTGGCAATGGGCCTAAAAGTTGAGGCAATGGAAGGTGCTTTGGAGCGTAGGGCACAAATCGACAAGAAACTGCGCTTAGCTAGTTTTTGTTAGTAATTATATACTTGTTTTTATTACCCTATTTTTACTCTTACTCCACATTCACCAAATAATGTGGCTCTGCTTGAAATCTAGTGTTGCTCTAGGACAGCTGTGCAATTAGTATTTTTATTAATGGCAAATGTGCATCTGGATGATCTTGTAAATGACTTGGTTGTATAGGATACTCTAACAGCAATATAATGAAGTTCCCTTAGGAATTTTGGGAACAAGAGTCAGTTTGGATGTGGATTTGAGGAAAAACATGCAAAGAAATTGCAAACTGTGATGAAGATGCAGTGACTACAGATTTGTCAGGTAGCAAAGATACTTAAAGAGTATTTGGGAAGATTTATTCTTTCACCATCTTGTCATGTTGTGCAGATCTGCGCTCCTGATATCTGGTGCTTTTTAGACAAAGGCAACGGTTTTACTTGTCCTCTTTTGCTGTAACACGGTATGTTGGGAATTCACATGAATCAAAGATGACCTTGAGTGTAAGATAGTGCTGTAAATTCTCTGCTGGTCAGGGAAAGTATTTTGTGCTATCAGCTAGATTTAGTAACTATTTCATTAAGCCCTTTTTGTTAGACTGAGTTTTTACAGTGTGTGTTTTAGTGCATGAATTATATTGCTAAGAGTACATGTGGTGTAATGACAGAACAGGAGATACCTCAGCATAGTTTTCCTTTATAATAACAATAGGATGAATATAAAACAACACAGTTCAGACCAATGTTTTGTGTTTTTTATATAAACCAGATGGTGCTTTCTTGTGTTTTGATAGGTACTGACTTATAAATCGAGTGATAAACGGGCTTTTGTCTGCCAGAGTGGGATCTAATGTATAAGCATCTTTATTCTGACAAAAAAACTATGAAAAAGTAGTGTAACTGTCTGTCCTCCCTAGCCCCAAAACCAAAAGCAAACCCAGATCCCAGGGAGTTTTATTGATGATATTGAGGCACCTCTGGCTAACCTATTCAAGACTGAAATCCCTCACAGTGATGCAGGACTTCTTTTGTGGACTTCAACAGATGTTTAGACAGCTGTTTGTTCTCTAGTGTAATTTTTATTATTTTGCTTTGGTGCTCTATGGATAAGAGGGTGGATTCTTAAAGATTTACCCAATATGTAGACAGAACTGTTGTCTAAAAATAGAAGTGCCGGACCAGGAGCCACAGGCTTTGAATTATATTGCAGGCTGCCACAGATTAATGATAGTACTGTCTTTTGATCATCAATCTCTTCATATAAAGTGTTTTCTTGCCTTTTAAAGGCATTGAGACTTCATGAATTTTTCACACAACCACCGTGAGACTTGGAGCTGGTGGTTGTGAAGACCTGTTGGTGAGTAAGGTTGGTGTTGCAGTACTCAAGAGCTTACCACTGTTCGTGCAGGCTCCTAAGTTCCCAAAACATAGGAGAGAAATACTGTGAGAAATGTTTTCAGATGGAAAATAGTATGTTATGAGAGCTTAGTCTTCTCTAAGATGATGATAACAGTATCCCTATTCCCTGTTTTACATAGCACTTGTCTCCCTTCAGGTGTAATGGTGCTGCCCTGTTGAGGTGGAAGTTGGTAACTTGTTCTCTTTCACCGTGTTGTTTTAAATTTTTCTCCAACTTGTTTGACAGATTCCTGATGTGTTTTTCTGTTAATGCAGATGTAAAGAAAAAGAGATGTGAAGAGAGGATTTGTTTTTAAAACTTTACAACATCTATTCCACATACAAAATAGATAACTAGGGCATTCTGAATTCTGTTTCTGAAAATGGGTGCTAGTATGTAACTGAAAACACTGCATTCCACAGTGTCAGAGAAAAGAGTGCTTTTTTGTCCATATGCAAGTGGTTATTTTCTTTCCTCTGGCAGTACTGCAAGTACTTTTCCTGGAAGTGGACTACTTTTGCATTCCTTTAGGTGCATGTCTGTTGGACCCAAAAGTCATGTTCTAGTTTCACAGATAATTTAGTATAGTCCTGGAGATGCAATCAAACTCTTTTTCTGTCCTTCAGCAAATATTTTCACATGATATATAAAGAGTCTTGGATTTTCAAACTGCTTTGCATGTTATTCCAGGTTTTAGATCTCTGAACTAGTAAATATGCGTGCACATTTTTAAAGAAAAAGGGGAATAGTGTCTTTTTCTAGCTTTTTGGCCTTTGCAAGTGTGTGTTTGTCACCTTTTCCATCTACCAGATCATGCAAGCTAACTCGTGTATGTGAATAACTTATTACTATCCATGTTCCTTGCTGGTAGAAATTTAATGAAAGAATTAGGAGTAAAATCTACGCAAAAGTTGCTGAAAGTCTGAATTCTTTGAAAGACTGAACGATGGTGTCATACTTTGGTATGTGCTGTTAACACTTCAGCTCTGATAGGTGCTCTGAGTATCTCTGTACTGATGGAAATACATGTCAGATTTGGCAAAGTATGAGTTGGAATATTATTGCTGTTTCACTGGGAAGTTGAAAAATAAAATGGGAGCTAAAATACGTGTGTCCATGTACATCTATAGGTAAAGTCTAAATCCTTTAATATTAGAGGTATAAACACCTCATGCAACATAGGCTAGTGTCAGAATGTAAACACTTTTGATAAGGAAAAAACCCTCACATTGAAATTTGGTTTAAAATTGTGACTGCGTAGAGAACTGCCACGTGAAAAAAAGAGCAGAATTTGTACAGATATCAGCATTAGTGTACTGTGAGTAATTTTTTGGTAACTGCACTGATTAATTCTATTTAAAGTATTTCATCTTAGGTTTAAAAGACAACCAAGAAAAGAGGAAACTGCAGTTGGAAGGAGTTTTCCTATTTGAGGAGGGGAGGTGAAGAGCAAGACAAATCAGTTTACATGCATTATTACTTAAAATAAGTCACAAAAAGGAGTTTCACATAAAGACCATTTTTAAGATATTTACTGTAAACACATCTTGGAAAACCAGATATACATAACTGTATTAAGAAGATGAGTTTTTGCTTTCAGTTGCTGTCAGTTTTTAGTAACCTTAGAAATGTGTTCTAAGATATGTTTCTCAGAATGCGGAAGAATGACCTACATGGTATTTCAAAGCAAGGTCAATGGTGTTGGATAGAGTTAAAATACTTGACTTGTTGTGTTCCGTAGTGTTAATGCCTTCCAAAATGATATCTGTCTACCTGAAACATCGTGTTTATGACTCTCAGTCTGTGATCCAGTACAGCTTCTCAAGTTCTTTTTAGCTTTATTGCTCTTCAGTTGGCTAATTCCACTTTTTTATTCCTTTATCTCTTTCAGATTTATAGCATTTTGTTTTGCTTTCATGTGAGTAGGCTTTATGTGGTTGGCTTTAGAATCCCTGATTTACCAGGCTCACCTTTAATTGCCATAGTCTCCTGAATGCTCCTTGCTCCCCCAGTTTGGTGGCATTTGCAGATTCTTTAAGCGGTCTTCTATTTGGTCACCCACATTATTAACAAAAATAAGCAAAACTTGGTGCAGGACAAGTTCTGCATTCAGGTTCCGACCAGAAATGCCTTACCTGTTTTTTATACTGAGCCATTGCTTCAGTTCTCTGAAAGCAAATTTTCCAGTAGTTGTAGCTGCATACAGTGATTATTTCAGATCTGATCTCTAGGTCATGTTGGACGGTGTCAGAAGCATCATTTGCATAAATTACACCTGCTACTTCACTTAGACATCTACCCAGTCAAAAGTGAATATTATACTGGTTTGACTGTAATTTCTTTCTCCTCTAGCTTAAATTGATTTCTCCCTTGCTCTTTTTCCTCCAGGGGTATATCCAAGTCTTTGTGGGGCACCACAGTTACGTTGTCTTACCACTCCTTAAATCCACTTTCTCCACTCTGCTATTGTTGAAGGACATGCTGTCGGTCTCATAATGTTCTAGGATCTCTCAAAGCAAATCAGTAATACTTTAGGAATGATTCAGACTAGTTATTTATATACTTTAGTATACGTTATTGTAAGTAGGTGGGTTAAACTGTTTAATTTTCCTAATGCAAAGATCAGGTTTTGTTGAAGAAGATGATATATTTTGAGTGTTACTTTTGCTAACTTTACTGGCCACTTCCTTGTGGAGTCCCAGAGTACTGCTGTACCTCATTATTATCTTGGCTAAAGGAGGGACCTGTCTTAATGATTATTTAGACCAGATTCCAAAATTGGATTACCACCATAGGTTTAGTCTTCTGGTAAGCTGTGATGGACTGGGTGAGATCCAGAATCAACGTGAGCTGTCTGAGATGGCATGCTATAGAAAAGCTACCATTAAGTTAACTTATTTTCAATGAATTTGAGAGGAGTGTTAGTATTTTTCAAAATTAAAAAGGTAACGCTCCTCACTTTTTGTTATAAGTGAATGTGATTTGTAGTCCACCAACTAATTTGAAGATCTCTGCTGGACTGGAGTTTCACCCAGGAAGACTTGGAAGGAATTCTTGATAATGTATTCCATGTTGGTATTGCTAACCACCTACTTGTTTGTGTGATGTTTTTGTGCTGTTCCTATCTGGGCAAGACTGGGACTGACTTAAAGGTCTTCTTGCCTGAGTCAGAACAGTATAAAAGAAGGAGGTTCTTGGCTTGCAAAGATATAAAATGACAGACAAATGGGTGGCCTGTGTGAATATTTTTGTTGTACTACATCTGTCATTTCAGCAGACTTGCTGTTACTTCAGCAACATACAGTATTGATAGATATCTTAAAAATTTATGATATAATACAGATCTTGGGACTGTCTGGTTGGTGGGTCTCCCCTTCTTACTGGAACCACCTAGTAAAGCACCACAGTCCAAAAATGCAATTCAAATACCATGGCACAGCTACACGTGCTGAAAGCTGAAACTTCTGTGACTGGAAACTGTCCAGAAATCTCTAATGCCTCTCTTCTTAAATGTTTGCTGTTTGAAAAGTTTCTTGTGAAATACTGAACTAGTATTGAACATCCGTTACTGGTCCTGCCAATTATATGACTCAGACTAAAAACCCCTACTCCAAGACGATACCATCTCTTTCTGTATTTAGTTCTATGAAATAGATCTAAATCTATCTAAACAGTAAGGTCAAGACATTAAAGAGCAACACAAGACCAAATAAACAGGTGCAGGTTCAGTCTGGCTTAGTAGGTTTCTCCACGAATGTTTTTTGATAACTTCTACTTGAAGAATGGGCTCCTGTTTAATCTGTGATATCTGGGAAAGCATTTTAAGTGCAAAATGAGTACAAAATAATTCCAAGTAGGTGAAGGTCTGAAAATGTAGTTGCACAGCAGAGTTTAATATTAGCTTGCCTTTTCTAACCCGAAAGAAAATTCGGGAGTATTTGCTAAAAGTAAAAATTGCAAGGTCTAAACCAGTAGAATTACGTTACTGACAGTAGGAAAATGTTACACTGTTGAGTGAAGGTTGATTTTCTTTTCCATCTATGCTCTTCTCCCCGTTGTTAGTGGAGTTGAGATTAACTGTGAACAGCTGTTGAAACAATAAATGCTGCTGCTTAAATGGTAGTTACAGGTATTCTGTTTTCTTGAGAGTCCCAAACAGATTTAAAAAGCAAAACCCAAAACCTCATCTGGTGAAGACATCACAGGATAAAGTAGGGAGTTTGTGACAGAAGTTGCAAACAGAGAAATTCATTAAGTTATATACAACATCGTGGAGTGTGGCATACACTGGGTTTCACTGAACACATTTAAGCTGGTGCTACCTTTGAAAGGGGTGGGCCTCGTGTCCCCATCTGCTGATCTGAGTTGTTTGAGAGGCCTTACACCTGGGAGTGAGAGAGAAATGGGTGTGTGAAGTCAGAGCTCCAGTGCCTAATGTACTCATGTTGCCTTGAAGTGCATGGTACACCTCAGGTATCTTGCTTAGTTTGGCTAATGAAAGAGTTCATGGTGGGTTGTGTTGCAACAGTGGTTCTGATTCTTAGAGATAAACCTGTCCTCATTAGGAAGCTGTTCAGTTTAGTTCTTGAAACTTTAATGTCAGCGTTTGTTCCAGATTTTTATACTGCTTAAAATTATCCTTTTCTGAGCGACTCTCACGGATGAGAAAGGGTCCTGTATCTCCAGTTAGCTGACTGCAGGGAGTTGGAGTTGCTCATCAGTCAGTCCTTCGTCTGCCGAGGTTTACAGCCTCGTGTTGTACCATTCTGTAAGCGTTAAAGATCTTGACTCCTCAGTCAGAGCTCTGGGACTTGCAGTGGAGGAAAAAATACTATTTTGTTTAGCTTAAACACAGCTACTTAGGTAAGTAGCTCCAGCAGTTCCATCACCTGTAACTTAAAGGGGACTCTTGTACTGTGAGAAAACCTGTCCCAATTTAAGCTGTTTTTGTCGAAGACTTTTAGCTTGGACAGATGTCACACGCATACTTCAGGTTTACTGCCCTGGCTGTTAAGTTTGCTGAATAATGCTAGTTTTGCTTCACTGCCTCACGGTTTGCAGACTTGGCCAGACTTGGTACGGGCTCCTGAGCCTGCCCTAGTGTGGGGCTGTGGTGTCTGGGTGGGTCTTCTCCTCGAATAGCTTTTCTCAGAAACACCGGGCTCCGTTAACTGCAGGTCTCAGAAAGGAGCGTGCAGAGACAATCTGTTCTGTACTTGTGGTGCTTTCTGTGTTGGCATCAGTATGGAGTGGAGAGAGGAAATGATTGTGATTCAAATACCAGAGGGCTGAAGAACAGAAAGAAGGGAAAAGATGCTAGGCTGGGAGACAGAGGGCTAGGCACAGAGAGGGGAGAAAGAAAAGCATGTAAGAGCAGGAAACTGTTGAAAAGAAAAAAGGGGGAGAAAAAGAGGGAGGGAACAGGAGTGAAGTGAGCAGAAGAATGGGAGGAATGGATTCATGAGCAGCAAGCAAGAATGAGCAGCAGAAGGAGGTTCTGGGGACAGGGGGAGTGCAGGTCATTGTTTGGCTTTGAAAAGTCCTGGATGGTTTGGACCATCCATGAAGGTACTGCTGCTTTATACCACTGCAGATGCAAAAATCTGAGATTTTGTGGCAGGTGCTCTCGGTAGAAGGTTCCTTTTTCAAGAATTTCATTCTCCAACTCTTTGGTTACCTAGCTCTTGAATTAGTTAACTCTGATCAAGAATATTTTATCTGTATATTTTGTTTAGTTTTGTCTCTATTTTTACCAGCTGCTACATCTTTGAAGAGTGATTTCTGTGCCCTTCCTCAGATGTCTGTGATATTTCCAAGAGGAACTGTCTTTCTGTAAGTGGAACTGTTCTGTGAATACCAAATTGATAGCATGAATTAGTTGAAGGCATTAATAGGAATGTGTGTATGCAGAGAAGTCTGAACAGCTTAAAAACTGTTTTTTTAGTACATAAAATCATTTTACATGATATTCCTGTTATTTTAATCACAAATTACATGTGATTTTTCATTATTCATAATTGAGAATAATGATTAAATGCTCAGAGGAAGCTCTTCTTTTTTTTGCTTTGGACATTTGAAATAAATAGTAAACTTCTGTTCTCCAGCTTAGACACTGATAATAAAAGCAGTACATGTCTCTGTCAACATTTGTGAAAAATAAGTCTCTAGGGATTTCTGAATGTTTTATTTAATGATGAGAACAGTAAATCTGTCCTGTGTGGTGTCTGAGTGAGCTGTCTTATATCAAAACATTATTAATTGATTTTTATACTTTACAGCTGTGTTTTGGGAATAAGTACTGGAACGAAAGCCAAAAGCTCCCCTCTGGATTGCAAGAATCATATTGTAGAAGAGTTGAGGGATTGATTTATTTTTTGGTTGAGAAATTTTGAACAGGAGGAAGAGGGGAGGGCCTTGAGCTGCCTACTCAGCTTGGTTTGCCAGCAATCTTAGAACAAGTTTAGTCATGGGAATACGGCTACTCAGACCTGTGCACATATGTAGGTGTTTGAAGATGAAGATGGGCACCCTGTGACATCTTCATTTGCACTTAAATCTGTTACTAGCATCAAATTGTGAAAGTAAGGATTTACTGGGATTGCTGAAAAACAGTGTGTTTGTTTCTTAAATATGAGTACTGTGGATGCCAGCCTTCAAAGCTGCCATTTTCTAGAAATAGTGATTTTTTTTTTTACACTCTGGACTCTAATTTCAATTTAGCTGGGCCATGAGTTTTCTGTATACGTGTTGTATTTTGCTTTTTTCCCCTAACTTGGAAGGCCTGCACACATCCTTAAAATCTTTAGGATAATAGTGAATTTTATTGAAAGTGCCCCTTAGTGTGAATTGCAGCTGGTATCTTTGCACTACAGCTAAGCAATACTTTGAAAGATTGGAGTCTTGCTTCTGCTCCTCCTCTCCATGGCTCTGGCACTTACCTTGTCCTCGGTTGATGCAACGCATCATCTTAGCAAAAAGAGGTTGTTTTGGTTTTTGTTAGTAGGTAGTTTTCTACTGGTTTGGAAGCTGAACATGTTTGTAATGTGAAGAGGTGAACATAGGCCTGGAGAAGGGAGGAATGGTGCAGGGGAAGGGAGGATCTGGCTTTCCTACCCTGGCAGAGGCAGGCCATCGGCTCGGCTCAAGCTGTGACATTAAGCCACAGCCTCAGGCTCCTCATGGAGCCCCTGCACAGTCCCTGTGGGCCTCCTGGGTGTCGATATCTGGTTTGTCCCTAACGTGGACTGGACAGATCAACTCAGTGGCATTTACGCAGCTCTGGACTACATAGTATGCGCATGCAATCGGCATTGTTCTGCAGTGCAGAAGAATATGAAGGTCTAGGAGAAATACAGCTTTGTATTTGGCCACTGTAAAATCTCAGAAATAACATGCAGCATCACGTTTTAGGAGATTGTTGAGACTGAAACATTGAGTTCTCTGGGATCATAGCTATTAAAAGTTGAGAGTGCATACAATACCACAGTTATTTCCTTTAGTATGCATGTGTTGTGATGTAGGTATCTCATGTTTCCCCACCTGCCGTATGCTCATGGAGGAGTCTTCCTACTAGGATCCCTAAAGCCGCCTCATTGTGGTCTCTTGAAAATAGTAGCGTTTACCTCAGAAAACAGCAGCTCCTTAATGGTAGGATGGGTCTACTGAGAACATGCAGCAAGTGCTGTAGAAGAAGGGTTTTCCCTTCTCTTCAGCCCTTGGATTTCTCCTTTCTGGAAGCCAGAAAAGGCAGTGGACTGCAGGTACTGTGTTACTGCTGACTCACGGTCTGCTCCTGATCTGGTTTAAAGTACCTGCAGCTGCGTACGTAGCTTCTGTTCTCAACTTTTATGAAATGCTTCCTACCCAATTGTGTTTTTGTATACGTGCTAATGTTTGGAAATAATCTTGTGAGTGAGTTTTTCTTTAACTGAGTAGTGACTGTTCTTTATTACTGTTTCATGTGTAAACACAGCGGAAGAGTATTGATTTGTCTTGTACTTAAAATAGGCCCCTGTATTCAACTGCTAACTAGGAAGAATTTTCTTTTAATATAATATAAACAAACAGTAAAGATAAAGATTGACACAATAAAAAGTAAAGATTCACCTGTAGCTGAAAACTGCATCCAAATGGTCTAGAGACTAGGACTCGTCTCTCTAAAATCAGTTTGTAGGCTACTCAAAACAGGAAAAACAAATGGACTGCCTGTATTAGGTATTGTCTGCTGAGAGGGAGCTGGGCAGTGGTTATGAAAGCAGGTGTAGGAATTTAGTAGTCACAGTAATGGTACTGTAAAAATGACACTTGTGAACACTATTGTTTTTTACATAATTCAAATTTTAAAATTAGCAGCTTTTTTCTATACAGAATTAATGACAAATATAGATGGCTTACCACATAAACCTCTCAATGTTAAAAACAGCAAATGAGATTACTGAATCCTGCAACACAAGTCATTGACCTTTCTCCCCTGCAAAAACAAAACAAAAACAAACAAACAATAAAACAAACAAAAAAAAACACAAAAAAGCAACCCGCCCACCACTCTAATCTCTCTTATTTGTCATTAGTGACAAAAAAAAAGAAAGTTGAAGCCTTAGTTATTGCCTGAATTGCTTATATTTAACATAAAAGGATTTCATAGTACTAGAACATCAAAATGATCTGGTTTTAAATTTAAAAATATAAGGAATAATTTTTTTGTGAAGGAATGTGATGTAGAAGAGGCTTTGGCGAAAGGTTCAATTTCAGTGAATCCAGCAAAAATTGCAGAGCTTGTTTTTTCTTGCACCTGCTTTACATAAACGTACTGTACTTGTACCAAAACTGTATTTTGTTTTCACAAGTATCATAGTCTTATCTGCAATGTAATTTAATCATCCACTGTTACTTTTAGGTTTAAAAAAATGCACTAAATTTAAAGTTCAGACTCTTATGAATATGAAGACATCAAAGGGGAAGGCCAGTAACTGGGGAAAGAGCAATACGCAGTGAAAAATATGGAATAACGAGAGAATGGTGAAGAGCCTGTGCTGTCAAATTTCGTTTTAAAATAGCTGGGAACATAAGGAAATAAGCAAATTATTTGATGATCTAGCAATGAACTTAGCTGGAGCAATTTGAAGAGAAGGAAGGACAGCCAACAGCTTGTCAATTTGATGAATTGACCCCAAAGTTTACTTAAAAAGAAATCACTCAAGAAAATCTATTGCTTTCATATGCTTTTACCAATGTGTGTCTGTTCTCAGCTTCAGGCCTGTGAACCACCAGTAGAATTTAGAGCCTTTCCATCATCTGTAAACAAAAGTATTTTTGATAACCATGCAGTTGAGCAAGAGAAGAGGAATAATTCAGTATGTCTTACAAAAAGCTGAAGAAAATAATTAGAAAGACAACAGAAAATTTAAAGGTCAATGCAGAAGCGTCTTCTTGGTGGTCCACAGACTAGGCAGCATGACTGTTGATCTCCCCAGCTTTCCATCAGTGGTGTTGCCCATTTAATTTCAGTCACCACCCTCCTTCCTTGTCTATGTTCTTGCATCACACTGCGTAGAACTCGCGTTGCCCGTGCTTATGGTGTCGTGGATGCCAGAGGTGAGTGGGGTTGTAGTATGTTCCCCTCCCTGTCCAACCACTTGCATCTCTGTGATGCTTTTCACTAATCTGCCCTTAGATGTTCTTGGATGATTTAATGAGGCCAAGGATGTTACATCGGGGCTTCATGGAAAAATTCTCTTGCAAGATGGCAAGCGGTTTTTCATGAGCTGGTGCTAACTACCTGTTTCCTCCCAGAATTTTCCTGCGGAAGAGAAGCATCACCTTCTGAAGTTAGACAGTAAAAGCATTTTTGAGAAACTGAGTGAATATTGCTTTGGGAATCTTTAAGTACCATGAAAAGACTTTTCTTTTTGCTAAGCTCATGTACATGTTAGTGGAAATTGTTTTGCATATGAAGATACAGGAGAGGCTTTTTAAATATTAGTACGAATCCGTAGATAGTGGCAATTCTGCTTTCCAGTTACTGTTAGCTGAGACATCAAATACATGTTAAGGATACTTCAAATGCTGTGTAAGAATATGCAAACAAATGTATCCCAATGGAGATATACTCACAGATGTAGGAATTAGAAAGTTTTTCTGTAACAAATAATATACAAATACCGTTCTGAAACAACAGCCAGTGAGAACCAGTGCTGAAAAGTTTATGCTGAGATTTTTCTCCCCAGTCTGTCAATTTTGAAACTTTTTAAAAACTGTGGAGTGGATCTGCTTTACCTACCACTAAATTTTCAGTGTTTACAGCTTTGTTTAATATTTAGAGAAGTTGGGTATGATAGCTTTATATTAAACCTTCAAAGCAGGGTTCAGTAAGAACATTTGCACCTCAGGTGCGTCCTTGATGCTTAGCAGCAGCATTTAAATTGTCATGGAAAATGACAACACCCTCAGCATTGTGTTGTGACAGTCAAGCTTACCGTGATTCCAAGTGTAACTGAGTATAACCAAATACTCTTGTTCTGTGGGTATTTTCGTTCTTTTGTCACTGTAAAATATTTTTTTTATAAAGCTCTACTGGCTATCGGTGTTTTTGACATGCCTGTCAAGGTATCACCATAGCTCTTTTCATGTGTGCACATTAAAAGTTATTGTATTTTATATCTTTTTTTCCAGCAGAGTATTTGAAAATTTCCATATAGGTGCATACTATCAGAAGTGTTCTTTTTACCAGTAAATTTTGAAAAATTGCTTGAAGAAGGAGGCAAATTATTCACCTAAAGAAAAGAAGAGTACTTCTTGGACGGGTTAGTGTATTTCAAGCTGTGTTCTCCATCTATGATCAGATTTGGGGATGCAGTTTTCCACAGTGTGCCTGCACTTGTTCTACCTGCACTTAAAATATACACACAAAAACTAAACCTAACAGAAATGATTCTCTCTTACCTCACATGTGATGATAGAACATGTTATGAAGTATGCTGTCACTGAGGCAAGAGAGCTGGGTGGTGCACAGTTAGTAAACAGATTGCAAGTCCAATTTTCTGTGTCTGTATGGGAAGGGAGGGAAGAAGAGTGGGAGACTTTCAGGCTTTTCATTTCATTTTGGGTAAAGTCAGTATTTTATATTTGTTAATGGGGAAAAAAACAGTTCATGAAATATTAATTTAATAAAGCCTTTAAATCCTTGATTTTTCTTCTAGTACAGGATATTATTGCAGGAATCCTTTCCTTAAACTTTTCAACAAAGTGATTACCAGTAACATGGCAATATTTTTTGATAAATTTTGGCTATGCAGAAATACTCAGCGTATTTTCTTATGTGACTTCTATGCTATAGACTTCCATTAAAATACTCTGAATACCACTATTTCCAAACTAGGAATGATTGCTTTTTAGTTTGGCTAACTTTCTATAAGCTAGTTGGTTAAGAAGACCATAAGAACAAATATACTGGGTCAGGCCATGCATCCACCTACCGTAGCAATCTTTTTGAGATCATGTTTGCTTGGTATCGGAAGTTTAGAGAAGAATATGAGAGCAGGGTAAGCATATAGTGATCTTTACCCACTTATTTCCTCTAGCTTTCAGCTGCTTTTGGCTCTTGAATCAGAGTAGACATCATGTGCATAATACGCTTTAATGGATGTTTCTTTTGTTGATTCATGAAATAAGGAAGCTTTCTAGTCTAGTAGTATCTTCTGACAGAGATCCATATTTTGTTTTCTGTAAAGGTATTGTCATTGTTCTAAATATGGTATCTGATTATTTTATTTGCTGCCCAATTTTAATACTTGGAGAAAAAGCAAATGATGATTTCCTGTTCTTCTTTTCCATGTTTTCCATGATTTTATAGACTTTTTGTTTCCTATCAACTGTCTGTTCCAGAACTAAGGGCTCTTAAACCTAGGCGGACACTGAAAGAACTTCCTGCTTGCATGTTCCTGCTTCCTTTGCTGGCATAAATGTTCATATAGTCACAGAGACACAGAGCGAGGGACTGATCCAGCTAAAAAATTCCTCTTCCCCATCCCTAGGTACTTTTATCAGTTCAGCTCAGCCAACCCATCGCACTGTATGGGTGGATGGTCATAGGATGGCAGGAACAGTAATAAACAGATGGGCACCTTTTCAGGTCTGTGGGCTTAATCTCTGCTATCTGCTCTATGAAAACTTCTTGGGAGTGTTCTCTTACCTGGTGTTAAATGGAGATTTTATTGCTTTGTCACTGGCTGTGCTGTAAACACGTGCACAAAGAATGGGTTTCAAAGCAAGAGACTTGGGAGCTTTTTGTTCTAGGTCAAATGTCAAAATCCAGTGTACAGGTAACTTTTAACATCCAGCAGTAAATGAGTGATGACGCACCCACTGCCCAAGCAAACCTTCTTGGGGAGGAGTAAACACGCTACCAGTGAGTCCCTGCCTGCAAGCTCCCCAGCCATCCATGCTGCGTGCATGGACCACTGCTGCCTCTGCAACTGGTCTGATGGGGGAATGTGCGCATGGATCTGGGCCAGTGGCCAGGTGTGGCCCACCTCCTGAGGTTCGTCTCCATGTTGCAGCTTCTAGAACAGAGCTGGTAAGACGAGAAGACGGGAGAGACAGTTTTGTGGAGGTGGGGAGGGTGGCATGCTGTAAAGGCAGAGTTTGGGGAATACAGGAATGAGAGGGAGGCATTTGAGCAGAGGGATATACAAATGTTGACATTTTCTGTTCAAGCGGGGTTTGACTTAAAAGCCCAAAACATCTACATCCAAGCTGTCAGGCAATGGCCTAACGGAGTTCACAGATGAGTTTGTCAGCATGGTGCTGATGGGAAGTACCTTTGGGAAGTGCGCATGGTCTCTTGTGGTCAGTCAACCATGCACCCCAGCATTGTGCTTTCGTACTTCTGTCAGTAGAAGAAATACAGCACTGCATCCAGGAATACAGGTAGGTCACAAGTTGACAATGGGATCATCATCCATTTGAACCATTTGGTTCCTGCCTTCTTCTTCACCATTCCCCTCTACTTACCTTCAGAACTTCTTTACCTTCTTTAATGTTTCCAGCAAAGGGCCTGAGTAGCTTTGTTTTCCTCGAAGTTAACCATTTAACAAGTATGTGCTGTTTTCTGCAGGCCTAGTTTTCCATTGCGATCGTATCTAGAGTACGAAGATAATTCCCTCTATACTATAGGTGAAACCTGGCTTGCTGATACTTTTTCCCTACCATCTCCTTACCATGTGGTGATCTGCCCATGTCCTGTATAATGCCCATGATCCACCAATATCTTCAGTTTTCTTTCCGTTCCCTCATACCTCTGTTCTCTCATATATTTCTGAACTATCAGATGGTAAGATGAACGTGCTGTGGCTGCTTCCAAGATGTATGTGCTGACTGGCTAGCAAACAGACCAAACCAGGCAGGTAACTATTGATCTTAGGCTGTAACTTTTACTTTAGTGGTGACACTAATTTGGTCACTTACCTATCAAACTGCCAACTTTTCGTTAAATTTTTAGGACTACATCATCTCTGAGACTTCACAGTCTTGTCAGACTTGGTCAAAACTGATGTATGTATAATTGGTGTGATTTATTAGGGAAGGAAGGAAGGATAGCAGTTGAGACTGCAGAAGTCTTGGCTTGCTTAGGAAACCAGGGAAGGAGGGAAAAAAAGATGAATTCTTTATTCAAAGTCAGCTAATTTTTTTGGAATCTCTGCATGCTTTTAATTTCCTTTCCTCATCTGTGTTATTTTCATTTGGTTTACCAGTATAATGACCTCTTCAGAAGTTCTCACTGAAGATGGCATCTAACGTTTATCTGAACATGCTGATTTCTTCTGCTTCTATAAATTTCACTGTACAGCTGGAATAGCTGTGCTTCGCTAGTTTAACATAAAACAGGGATGCATTTATTAGCTTGATATTGTCTGTGCTTCTGGAGTTAAGTCATATTTGCATTTGGTGGAGTTTGTAGAAGCCTGTTTTCTCAGTAGAGACACTGTGGAAAATACATCATGCAAAATCTTCAGGAATATTATTTTCACTAAGTGTCATATACCAGATGGCTCTGAAACCTATTTAGCTATCTGTTTTTGTTAATCTTGCTTTGCTTGCTTGAGACCTCAAAACTTAATTTCCCCACCTGCTGATAAATATAGGGTCATAGGAATTGCCATATTGGGTCAGACCATCTGTTCTTTAATTAGGACTAGTAACAGATGCTTGGGATGATGATGCACAAAAATCTACAATAGGCAGTTTTGATAATAATATACTCCAGGGAATCTCTCTCTGGGATCCTGTTAGTTCAGCTTGTGTTGTAAAGCTCAAAGACGCTTGTATCTTTTCCAGCTCTTTATTTTTAAATATTTTCTATTGTGATGTCATTTTTTCTTTTGTTCTACACTTTAATGTTGCTAAGCTTTTGGCTTGGCAGTCCTGCATCCCTCAGCAGTGAGTTTCCTGGGTAGACATATGAAGAAGTACCTCGTTTGGGTAGTGAACTTGTCGGCTTTCAATTTAGTTGAACACCTTCTCCGTCTCTTGTAGTATTCTGGGAAGCAAATCCTTGATCTACCTTTCCTGTGCCATTTTCTATCCTTCTCTTGGGGAAAAAAGCATATTCTTCTTGATGCTTCTTCATGCTTCTTGTTATTCTTGGCTCTTGTCTCTGAAAAGCTTTCAAGTAAACTGCAGTAACTGGATGATTCAAATTTCCCACCATGCTTCAGTTGAGAAAACAGCATTGATGCCTATAAGAGAAAATTTTGCTCCTCTTATGCTGCTGACGATGTATAATTCGTACAAAGTACTTTCAGTATTTTAGGTTTTATTTGAGGACGATAAGCTTTGTTGTAATAGTGAAGGTGGCTTTGCAACGGGAATGTTGAGTAAATCAGCTACTGTGCTGCAGCAAAGTGAAGGTTTTTTTAAACCGTTTTCAAAGCCTCTTTGAGCAGAGCATGGCACAGAACTAAAAGGTGGAGAGAGTTCCTTCTCAGGGCTAGGAGTGTGCCTGTGTTTCCCTTGGCAGTCCTAAATTCAAAACAAGAAGCAGCACTTTTTTTCTCACTGAAAGTGGAGTGGTGTTTAAAGATTTGCTGAACTGGGGGACAGACATCGGTCGCTGATAGTAGCAGCGTTAATACCTAAACAGCAGCTCCCAAACAAGGGGTTGAGGCAGCACAAATGTGCATGGAACCCAAAAGAAACTAGTCTGCTGGTTTTTTTGGAGGGGTTGTTATCCTGTGCTGGTCTGAAGTAAGTTTAAGAGCAATTTGATATTGAAATAATCTGATATAGATGAAGATTATAATTTTAAATATTTGTGCAAAAGGGATCTTAGTTGTATTTGTCCTGGATAGTGGTTTTTTTGTTTTTTTTTTGGTGGGACCTTATTTCTCTGTGGAGTATTACTCATGAAGTGCCAGCCTCCTTATATCACACTTTTCTGTATACGTTCTTAGAAAACTCATTAAACTTTGAAGTGAGTGCAGGTTAGTAGTTGAAGGAATCAATAGGATTTGAGTGAAGGGGTGTGAAGGGAAGTAAGAAAATTATGGGGAGGAGAGACAGATTGTTGTTAGATACATTAATAGAAAAACAAGGTGTTGAACTCTATCCTGACTAGCAGGGGAATGCAGTTTTTTCTAACCTGCTTCTAAGCATTAGAGCCAGAAGCCTCTGTTGTGTTTTGCTCAGGTTTCCAAGGAGATGTGAGATATTTTTGCAAAACTGAGAAATTGAGAAATCATTGAAAGAGGAATTTTAAATTGCATGTCAAACCACAAAATCCAGTGTCAGGGAAGGTTTGTAATACAAAATATTTTAAGGGTAGAATTTAAATGCTATACAGCTGAAATCCTTTTTCACCAACGGTAATGATTAGCGTTTAACTGCGAGCTATTTTAGGATGATAAACAACATTCTTTTCATTTTTAACTGCTTGGAGAGAAGACTAAGTACCCAGATAAATAGATGCTGTTTATCACAAAGTCTGCAAGAATTCTGTAACCAGAATTAAAAACCATGAAATGTTACTAAGAAATTAAGATGGCTTAAAAATGCTGGAGATCTAATTCTTGAAATACTGTTTGGCTTGAGAGTGTTGAATGAATAGATATTACAGGTCGAGTAGCCCAGGAATGTTCTGTGTCTAGGATGTTAAAAGCTGCTTAAGATTATATGAAGTGTTTGTCAACTTCTTGAGGACACTGGAAATTTTCAGTTGACAACAGCATGTGTGTAGCATCCAAGTTTTTTTGCCTTCAAGAGATAAGGCACAATGTGGTAAAACCTACTTAGATGCTGGCTTATGCTTAGGAGTTCTGGGTAGCTGCAGTATGTCCCTTGGAGCTGGAAGAGTGGACTAATGATGAACGTGCCATGCTTTGTGAAAGAACTTGTAAATTAATAGTCAAGAGATGGACTTTTGTGGTGGCATGACAATTTTTGTGTTCTAGAATGTTTTAGTGCAGCATTGCTAAGATTTGAGTCTGCAGCAGACTTTCCAACATGAGGAGAGCCTGAGTGGCATCTGTGGTTATGTAGTGCAGAGTATGCACTTTCTGCTGTATGGCAGATATAGTCTTAAGATTTGTTCCAGCCATGCATTGCTGTAGAAATG
Organism: Chauna torquata; assembly: GCA_013399475.1. Taxonomy (NCBI): domain Eukaryota; kingdom Metazoa; phylum Chordata; class Aves; order Anseriformes; family Anhimidae; genus Chauna; species Chauna torquata. The sequence goes on along the minus strand of VXAL01003286.1, from coordinate 200,592 downwards.
TTATGGTCCTCCTGCCTATATTTCTGTTTCATCTGTTGTTTTTAATTGTGGCTTCGCTTCTGCACCTATGCTATCACTAAACAGGCTGGTTAGCGTCTATCGTTCTGGATATGATATTATTTCTGCACCTCAGGTATGGCTGACAGGTTGAACAGATAGGTAGGGCATGTAGCAGGAGATCATAGGGAGGCTCTCTGTGAATCCCTGTGAAAATTTGGTAGAAGCGTAAGTGGAAACTGAGAATACTGTCGTGAATTCGAGCTGGAAGCCTGGGGGGATTGCAGGAGGTACTCTAGGTAGTATTGGTGGGAAAAGACGAGGAGATTTAATGAACATGGGAAAAACTTGGGCTCCAATGTAAGTATAATTATTGAGTGCACCCTCGGTGTAAGGTATATTATACACACACACGTATAAAGTATATTATACATATATATATGTAAGTATAATTATCAAGTGTAAGTATAATTATCGAGTGCACCATCAGTAAGTTTGCAGACAACACCAAGTTGGGTGGGCGTGTTGATCTGCTTGAGGGCAGGAAGGCTCTGCAGAGGGATCTGGATAGGCTGGACCGATGTGCTGAGGCCAACTGTATGCGGTTCAACCAGGCTAAGTGCCGGGTCCTGCACCTGGGGCACAACAACCCCGTGCAACACTACAGGCTGGGGGAAGAGCGGCTGGAAAGCTGCCTAGCAGAAAGGGACCTGGGGGTGCTGGTCGATAGCCGGCTGAATAGGAGCCAGCAG
>VXAL01003286.1:186120-199626 GCA_013399475.1 Chauna torquata | reverse complement strand
GTTTAGTGGTGAACTTGGCAGTGCTAGGTTAAAGGTTGGACTGGATGATCTTGGAGGTCTTTTCCAGCCTAAATGATTCTATGATTCTTTGAATTCTGTGATTCTATAATTAAGGCAGTAAATCAATCAGCAATGAAGTATGTCTATTGGAAACTGGTATCCCTCAGTACTCCGTGTTTGTGGGAGCCAACACTGGCATTATTGGTTTCCCAGCTGTCTATAGTTCTGCTTCTTGTTTATTCCATAGATTAATAAAGGTATTCTTTTCATGCATGCAATAATGTGTCTTTTTAAAAGATAAAAACACAATTTATTTAAAATATTTTTTTATTATTATTATGTATTTTTAGAACATCACTATGTAAGAAAAAAATGAAAAGCACTGTCTTAAACTTTCTGGTAAAAGCAGAGAGTCCTATATTTTTATAAGCTTAAAATCTCTGTTCTGTAAAATATTTTTTTGCTGGCATATGTCTTCATGATGGCTTCATATTGTTTTTGATTTTAAGACTAAGGATTTGTTTAACAGAATTTTCTAGGAAGAAGCATTCAACTGCATTTACTTTGTAATGTGTCAAACCTTAATTTCATCCTGTCACCCACTAAGATCTTTATTGATGTAAACAAGCAAACAAGGTGAAAAAGTATTTTGTTTGTATCAGTGAAAATATTTGTAATATTGTATTTTAAAATACTGTTGTTTTGGGGAAGTAATACAAAGATCCACAAAATAATAGACCATAATAAACTGCAGAAGTTTTGAAGATTATGAAATGGTTAAAGGATACATTATTGATGCAGAAAACAAGACATCTTGACCAGCTATATGTGACTGCAGTTCTCACACATACTGCTTTTTGAAGTATCGGGCCTCTGAACTACAAAAAAAGATGTGAGTTTTGCCTTTGCTTGAATAACAAGATGTGTTTGAGACTAAGATAATAGCAAAATGTGAGAGGAGTGATTTAGTACAAAAAGCTTGAATAACTTGGCCAAAAAATGATTCAAAGTGCAAAAGCTTTGGGAAATAATACAATAAAATATTAGGCAAGGTTACATTGCCTAGTGTATAGGGGCAGTTTTTCAATTGTTTCTCACAACCACACTTCCTATTTCTGCTCATGAATGCGTTCATGATTTTGACTTTGTATATGTATAAATGGTGAAAGCGGTAGAAATTATATAGGGGCCAACTGGTGAGAAGAATATCTTTTTTTCTGTTGGTTTTGACACCTGGGTTACCTGAGGCAAAGTGAGCTCTGAAAGTCAGCACTTCAGTCATGTAGGCATGCTTTCAGGACTTCCCTGAAGACACCAAAGTGGAGATTTCTTAGTAAATGAGATTCCAGTGAAACCTCAAAGATGCAAGGAATTTCAAAAGGAAAATAAAATGATCATCTGTCAGGAGAGATTCATTGGCTACTATTCAGAACAGAAAGCTGTGTGAAATGCTTGTGGCCAGCTAAATGAATATGAATGTGTTACATTTTTCCACCCCCTTGCATGCATAACAGAACATGCCTAAATCGAAATGATTTAGACATCATAGTTGGTTAATGCCCACTTCGTATTCAAAACTTTTCTGAAAGAAAATGCATGTTCTTTTTTTTTTTGTTAAATCAGTTTTATGCTGAAGGACTTACAAACTTCAGTTTTTACATCGATGATGAGTTGTCTCTGTAGTTATCTCCCATATAAAACTGACATCAAGTTTCATAAATATGGTTTGCTGCTGTGAACATTTAGTTTGTTAAAGTCCTTCCTAGATGTGTTTTTTCGGTAGTTTTGTCCTTGAGGACCAAATGAGTAGGGTATCTCAAATTGCACACATCTCCTCCAAGGAAGGGTCTTGACTATGGCATATATTTCGATGTAAAGTCAGAAGAACTACTGTCTACATTAGATTTAGGAATGGAAATAGTAAATACCATTCTGCAAAAAGCTTTTATTCGCTGTAGAAATCAGTACGGTAAACTAGGCAGAGGTTTTGTAGGAAGAAGAGACCATCTAAAGAATTATTTGAGGATTTGTATAGTAATTATGTATATAAAAGTTGTCTAAATAACAATGCAACTGCTTTTCCAGATTTGTCTTTTGCTTGTGATGTTTAGAAGTTTTACTTTCTCGTTTTTGTTAGAGAAAACCTGGATTGCAGTATTAATCGCTAGGCGACAGCGCAGTGCCATCTTCTTGACAATGGGCAGGTGCCAGCAAACCGTCTGACGCTCATGTTGTTCTCCCGCAGGAGATCTGAACCGTCTGTGCTCTTGCCTGCCTTCCCCAGGGGCATGGAAGTGGGTATTATGAATAGCAAGTGCCACTTGTGTCCTAATGTGCCTGCTGCCCCTGAACCTGCCAATGCCTGCAGCTTTCGTGGTCTCGCACTTGCAGAAGTGTGTGCACGCGTGCCCTTTGGTGACTGTGGTGCGTCTTTGAAAGTTCAGGGAAATGCAACAAAATACTAGAAGTGGTTTTTTTGCCTCTTAGCTTGGGAGGGTTATTATGCACTTGCTCCGTGAAACAGAGAGGGACAGCAGTGCATCTGTAAGCGATGTGATAATTTGCGTGGCAACTGTAAAAGCCTTCAAACAGTGTAGGCTTAATGCTTTTCCCATCTCTTTGTTGTTGAAGATACTGTGTACCTCCATGCAAGCTTTCAGCTTTGTTTTTAGCTGAGAGATGCGGGCAGGGCATGGCTTCCAACTAATTGCACGTTACAATTTACACACTGACTTTCTCTTCAGATCACACTTCCAGCAGCCGTTTGGAGCCGTGCTGCGACCCTCGCTGTCGTGCATCCCCTTGTGCTCAACCCCTCTTCTCTCTTCTCCCCTCAGCTGCCACCAGCGTTGAGTTGAGTTGGATCAGAACTGAGATTCAATTTGCCTTAACGAAGCCATCAATTAAATGTATACTTTAAATCCAGATCAGTTCTTTGATCTGGCTGCCCTCCTGCAGCAGGAGTTTGACTTGGCCAGGTGGGACCGCTGGCACCAAAGTCCAAACCAGGCACTGGAAAACTTAGAGCTGTTTGGGGTTTGTCAATGTTTGGTTAACTTGCAGAGCCTTTGTAGATAAAACTTTTTAAAAAAAAAAAAAATCAAAGGGAGAGTACATATCTTTTTTTCATAAGGATTTGAGGAAAAACTTGCTTTTCTTTTTGTTTCATCTCTGTTTACTGGAATTTGGGCATTACAGTTCTGTGTGTGGAGATCATTTGCTCTGTCAATGAAATCTTCTTTTTCCTTCCTAGCTGCTGCATAAATTCACTGCAGCAGTGTCCTGCTCTTTGCTTCATACCAGTATTTCATTCTGAATTCTCTCCAGCTGTAGAAATGTGATTGAATAATGCTCTTTTTATGAAAAATGCTGTGCAGAGTTGTGTAGTTAGTTTCTTCCTCCTTTCTGCCAGTTCTTTTTCTTTGCTGCTGTCCTTTCCATGTGAATCCTGAGGTATTATGCTTAGGTTTGACACCCAGACAAACAAGTAACTTTGCCAAAATTATTCCCCACTTATTTATACTTACTTGTGTTATATGAAGGAGCAACAACTATGGCAGAAGGCCGAGGGCAGACTAAGAAGAAAATATCAGTCCTTTTTGGTGTTCCTGATGTGTGGTGCCACTTCTGCATGCGTATTCACAAGCACAGATGTAACCCTGGTCTGATGGCTCTGAGCCACGTGCATCTCCAGGCCTGGTACATGCGTCTCTGAGTAAGTCGGTTTTGCTCTTGGAGAAGTCTGTTTTGAAGGGACTGTGAATTTGGATACTGGATTCCTGTTATCACACACAAATCTCTGGGGAAGAGAAATACTTAGCTGGGGCACTTCATAAGCTTTCCTGCTTAACAGTAAGATCTTTAAGGCTGGACTTTACTAGATACTGGCTTTAAAAAGAAAGTGCCAGGGGATTATGAGGAAAAAGGAGGGACACGTACAGAAACATGTCGTGTGAAGTAATAGGATACCATAATACAAAATAAATGGAATATGCAATGGTGTGAGTTAATGTGTATAAAAATACTGGTAAAACAGCATTGCTTTTTTAGTTAATGGGACGTTGTCCCATGGAGATCTTAAAGGTGGACCCGACTGTGGTGAGACAGCATTCATCTGTCTGCCTTTTCTCCTTGCTGCTCTCCTTGAGGCTCTTCATTACCGTGCAGTTCAGAAGTCACCTTTATGGTGCTCCGTGTATAGCATTACCTGTAGCACTTGAATCATTATTCCGTTTGTAAAACGAGTACCTTGCGGAAGTCTTTGGAGCTAATTAAATGTCTTCCTCCCAGGAGCCGGTCCTCAGTAAGCAGAAACAACAAAAGCACGGTACTGTGCAGAGTCCCAGAGAGGCTGAAACGTTTCCCCAGCTGCTAACAAGTTGTATCCATTTTATCACTCGCATTTACATGTCAGAGCTCTAAGCAGAAACCTCAGGGCATAGTACTGCTTAATGTATAATAAATAATATTGGCTTTTTTTAAATGGCTAAATAAAATGTGCATTCTAAGCTTTTAACAAGAGTCTTTATAAACATTTTATACAGCTTTAAAACCCATCTAATCTTTAATGGGTTTTTAAGAGGTCTGGTTAATAAAATGTATTTTCTTACTAATGCTGTCACCCACAGATTTAAGAAAAAAATTGCTGTGGCTGAAAGCTGTTTAACAATTTCCTAATGGAGTGGTGTTAAGGATAAAACAAAAGTGTTCTAGCAGTACAGGTCTTTGACAGCTGGGGAGGGGAAGGGAAATTCATCAGTGATGCCAAATCCGGAAGGTGACTGTATGCAGATCAGGATCGAGACACTGATGGGGTTCAGAGAGCCTTGCATTACTTGTGCGCTTGTTCCAACAGTCTGTTTCCTGTTAAGTTAATCTGATGCTTACTACTTTTTACAGCTGTTTGACCTACAAAAGCTAATTTTAGCTGCTTTATGGTATACCAACAAGCGTGTCACATATTACTCTTTCTTTTTTCTTTTCTTTAAAGCAGATTTAGGGAAGCATTTAACCAACCAGGTCTTAACTAATTCCCCAAAGCAAATCTTTCAAAAAAAATATTACAGAACAAAAGAAAGCAAGTTTTTTTCCTAAAACTTTTCTCTTGGCTATTTAGCTTTCACCATCGTCCTGTTTGCCATCAGTTCTCCATTCAATACGACATCTTTCAGTTGCTAATATGAATAGAGAGTGGAGAAGACATTTCCATTGCTCTACATCTCTTCAGGTAGAGGAAGGAATAGAAGTGTTAAGATTTATCTGTATATTTCATCAATCTTTGAAAAAGTGACTGAGGCTATTGTTTCTCTGTAGGGAAGTGACGTTTTCATTTTCTGCTTTTAGCTCAGTGTCATGCTGATGTAACGATTGCTCACTGTTATCCCCGTGGGTTGCTCTGGTGAAAGGGTGTTTGTAGGACAGACCCATGAACTTTTTAGTATGTCTCAAGTTGCTGAGAGCATGTTTCAGGTCCTTTTCAAAGACAGAGCATGCTTCATCCACAAGCTTTCAGTGTTTGAAACTGTAGATCCAAGCGAACAAAATGTACTTCTATAAAGTGAGTGATGTCTATAATGGATGGCACGTGTAATGTCACAGTGTTAAGGAGATCGATTCCACCAGATGCTCAGCTGTCTCCTAGCCTCCAGCTGCTGCTTCACACCCAGATTGCTTGGAAAGTATTTGTGGTAATAGGGAAGGTGGACTTCGGTGTATTTTAGGCATCTTGGACTAAACAAAGAATTTGATGTTTCTTGTTGGGCTCTATTACTTTAGAATAGTTTAGTCTGAGTCCATTTTGAAATTCGGTTGTAATAATAAAAGAGAACAGTAATAATCAGAAAGTCCATCCACTTCTTTGTGATCTACTACAGAGTTTCTTCTGGTATAACTTCTTATGGGTTGTTTTTTTTTTTTTTAATCATGGTTCCTTATTATCCTGAAAACAAATCACAAAGGATCTTACTGTCCTGAGGGCTGTATACGTGCACAACTTCTGTGTGGAGCTTACAGCTTCAAAAAAGTTTTATGCAAAATAAAATCTGCCTTTTTTCCTTTTGTGGTATGAAATTTATGTGTACGCCATTCTGGTCCAAAGCTGCTTACTGTCATTGAAGTTCTCTTGGGAAGCGGTGTGTTTGTGTTTTCTTTGACCCCAGTTTTTTTGATATCCAGTGAGCTATTAGTTTAATATTAAAAAAAAAAAAAATAGCCTATGTGCTCATTCTCTTGCTGTTGTGCTCACTTGTTGTCATAAGGAGTAGTGGAGTAAATAGTCGAATCCCTGAAGGTACGTAGATTAATAATAAATGCAGTGGTGGCTTTAGTGATAATACTGCATCAGCAGTCTTTTTGCAAGGAAATTTAGTTTGGGAGTATCGGTACTATAACTGGGTCTTTTCCAGCAGTCTTTATGCACAGAGTGCAATTCACAGCACAGTTGAAAAATGAGAAGTGACAGTTCCTTGTTCCGGTGTAAATGGCTTAATAAAAAATTATGATCCATGCCAGAACTTTTAATTGATCTTTTTATTCATAAGTGTTAATAATCATTCTGGAATACTGGCAAAATGAAGGGGGATATGAATGCAAATACTTCGATTTTTAGCTAAATCCATGTATTTTTCTCATTCCCTTCTACTTGAAACACTTTCATAGAATGCTGAAATTAAAGATGCTTACAGATTTTTGGGATTCTCCTTTTCAATATCTAAACTAGCAATGTATATATACATTTACAAAACTATGGTTTTTTATATGGTATTTAGAGAGGGAGGTTCTTAAATTGTCTTTGTGCATGTGATTTTATTTGGTACAATCTGCCACCATTTTTTCTTCCCCTTTGGGAATATCTTATTACTTATTTTTCATGGAGTTCTTGCTAATACTATACCGAAATTCTTGTGGAACTGTTGCTGCTCAGTGATATTTGTCTATGTCCTTGGCCAAAATTTTCTTTTAGGCGTCCAGTGAGCTAGATAGGATATCTAACTGCATGTGGATAGTTCATCTATCTTAAGTGTGTGTGTGTGTGTAGTATCTACATGGATATATCTGCAGAAATATAATTGTATAGATTATGTATTTCAAAGTATAATATAAATATCTTAAAAATCTGAAGCTTCTCGAGTTGTCATCTTCAATTATTATGTGTTTCTCACCTGCCCAGTATTTTCCTAGCAGTTGCAGGAAGTGTCAGAAATCTGGTGTGCAGGAAGATGGGAAATGACAAGAATAATATATAGAGAAGAATTTTTAACTGCTACCATGTTCCTTTAAGCAACCAGAATTTACAAATTCTTTTGCTCAAATTGGAAGCTGTAATCAACTGAAATAAGGTTCTATAATGCAAGTATTTGAGGTGTTCATAATAGACATTGATATCCCAGCTTTTAATATCGCAAATGTATTCTTAAGAATGCCTTTCATGATGTTATCCTTAAATGGATTTATCCTTGATGAAAATATTGATATGTTTGGCAGTTCACAACACTGGATGGACATGCCAGCATTTCACACTCTTGAAATTTAAACCTGCAATTCTTTGTCTTCAAAAAGTACAGTGTATCAGAAGCTCAGGTGAACCTAAGAGTTTTGGTAACTTCAGAAAGTGAACTTTCTTGATTAAATGGCTTTTATGATCTTCAGATTCATTTACTGAAAGTAAATATACTTTAATGGATCTACCTAATTTTCTCTTCTGCTGCTGTACCAGTCCCTTGTGGAGTTCCACAAGTAAACTGCGGGTGCCTCTATTCCCGGTTTCTCTTGCTACTGTCATTCTAATGCATAAGGAAATTTTCAGAGTAGCTCTTACTGCATGGAAAAGCCCTGGAAGGCAGGTACGGATAGGGTGAAGTATTTCATATTGGTGTGCAAGTAATACTGTATCTGCTAAATAAATTGCCAGTCAGCTCACTTATCACTTTCTGCTGTGTGGTAGGTATACCCGCTGCGATAAAGCAAGTATCCCGGGTTAAGTCTGCTGCTTGGTTGCAGTTCTGTCCTGATCTGTATTGCTGTGTCACTCATGTTTCCTTTACTTTTGCTTTCTGGATTTCTCTTTGAAGCACTCTGCTCGTTTCTCTGCTGTTTGCATTTCGCCTCTTGCCACTGCTCAGTACTTTAGCAGGGTGTAGAGTTACTTACCCTGACTGTTTAAATGAATTCAGCTGCCTGCTTGGACCATCAGCTGTCGGAGCTGGTGTGTGAGTTGTCCAAAAGGGATTGTTCTGTGCTATGGTTGTGTCTGTACATGTTTTGAAAGTCAGTAAACTAGTATGGTATGGTATGGTATGCTCTGTTATGTTGCAGGTAGAGGTAGTATAGTTTTCACTTCGTGTTCAGATGTTTTGTTTGAAATGAAGTTAATTCTTCTGTTGATGGAAACTGTTGGTAATTTGGCATCTGTTTTAAAAAAAACATTTGTACTGCTAGATTTAAAAGCAATTTCTATTCCTGCCTTGCTGTGCTAAACTTGAGCATTGTTCTAAAAATATGAATTGTCTTTTTTTGAACATTAAAAATTGTGTATTTATCTGTATATAATCACTTGCCAGAAAAGATTGTCATTGATTTTGAAGTCCTTGCTCAGTGCAGAAATTTGATTTTCAAACTGCAATATGTACTTGGTGTTTGAAAATGACCTTTTGGGGTCCCATCTGGAACCTGGAATTGTGGATCCACCAAGAAAGCAGTAGCCTAACAGAGGTAAATTGACCTGGACTTTGAGCGTAGCTGTTTAGGGTGTGTATGTGTGCGCTGTCAGGAAGGAGGACGGGAAGAAAGATGCCAGCCACTTGCAGCTCCTTCTCAGCTGGTGTATGCAGTTACCCTCAGCATCATCACTTTGTGCTGCTGCTGTGATTAACAGACCTGTGGTCTGCGTAAATATACACGTGTATTCACCCCGTTGACAGTTGTGCACTTTTAACCAGGACACAGGTAGATCCAGTGAACCACTAGAAGCTTGAAAATGCATCTCAATATACACCATTTTTAGTGTTTTTCTTTTCTGTGTTTCCTTGTGTATCGTTTAACATCAGGAAAAAAGACCAGACTTGAGTAGCGCACAATATTGTAAATGTCTGTACCAGATGATTAAAATGTCTAGGAGAAGAAAGAACATGTGAAACATTGTCTGAACTAACTTTGTTGCTTAGGCCTTTTTTTGGTGGGAATGTCTGTACGTTTTAGGGCTTTCTTAATTCACTTGGCTGGTATCCATTACTTTGTTCTTCCACTGTCAATGAATTTGCTCATTCCTGTTGAAAACTGTATCAGGTAAAAATATTCCCGAAGCAAACATTTTGATGCAGGAATTCTGCGTGATCTGGGCATTGGATCTTTTAAGACGTCCAAAAGGATGTAGAACATGGTATGGATTGTGTCTTCTGAAGGGACTATTACTACTCTTAATGTCTCAGAAGGAGACCCATTATGAATATTTTTTACATGCCCAAATTGGCTTATTTTTGTGTGTCTGGAGTTTCTGGGTCCTCTGAATTGAGAGTTCATTGAAGTTTGTTTCTTGATCTGGTATTCCAGTAACAAGACTTGAGAAATTTCCTGTGATTCCTGTGGAACCAGCAGTCTCTGCTCCACTTTCCGTTTGCCCCATCTCCTCTTCTCCTCAGGACTTCATTTTTGCAGGGTAGGAGCTGTTACAACTTCTCTGATACCTCACAGGTGGACAGTGTAATTCCACAACACTGGCTTAAAACATCCATCTAATTCTATTTACTTTCTGGTTGGACTGAACCTTTTGCCTCAGGACTGCTGGATTAATGAGTCTATCTGTTCTTAATTTAGAAGGATGACTTCAGGGTTACAGAGGCTCGTTGACTCTTCTTTTGTCATTTGAAGAAATTTCCTTTCCCTCAAGTGAGTCAGAGGATATTTCACCTCCTTTCTATCTCCCAAGGATTTCTCTCCCATCTTTTCGATATGCTCTAAGCCTTGTTAAATCGTGCGGTTTTGCTCCAATGTAGCCAAGTCAGTTATGCAGTTATGCAACTATTGCTTTATTAGTACAGCACTAAAAAATCTTTTTTGGTCGTCTTAAAGCATGTGACACAATGTTCTTGAAAACATATCTTTTAATTAATCATCGTAGGTAATAACCCTTCCAGTGATTCATGAACAGAAATTAAATGACATGCCTGGATGAGATTTGTCTGCTGCTGGAAATCAGTTTGTTGTGTAATTCAGCAGTGACTTCATTTCCATCTCTAAGGTTTGGCTTTTCCTGGAGAAGGCCCTCCTTATCCGTCCCACTAGGGAAGTAAGTCAGCCAGGCTGTTCCATAGGTTTGAATTAAAATAAAATACTGGTTTTTCATGATGACTAGGAAGATGACTAGAGTTGATTTAAAATAAATAATTTTTGAAGAAGAGTTGTTCCAGCTTTATATTTTTGACATAACAAAAATTCTTGCTGATTTTTTTAGTGAATTCAGTGCCAATATTTCACAAACAAGTATGGCTGAACATCATGATCTTTCCCAGCTTTACTTGTGTTAGGCAACGGACAGCACTCTTCAAATTTGTATGATGATATTTCAGCAAATTAAGAAATTTCAGGAGTCACCTGGGAGTCTTGTTTCAAGTGACTCTCCTAATCTGATATAGGAGCTCATTGTGGTTTTATTGTGTACCTTTTTCCTAGACAAATTCTCTCTATACCTTTGAATGTTCTGTTGCTCATTTCACGATCCTTTGAGTTGTCTTGGTTTGTTGATCACTTAATGGGATCAAGTAAGATTCACTGAGACTAGCAATGTTTCAGTTTTCAACCCAACTCCAGTGGTTTAGGGAAAGCTGTATCATGTGGTTCAGTGTTTAAATGGCTTAATCCTTTTTTGCTGACGGTTTTTTGTATCAAGAAGTAGGTAATAGTGATAAAACTGTTATATCACTCATCTCTTTGAAGATAGTCTTTACCATAAACATTTTCCACAGGAAAAAAAATAAATGGTTAGAGTAAAGTTCTTGCATTTGAAAAGTGATTAAATGAAAAATCCTGTCACTTTCCAAGTGGTAAGGGAAGCAGTGAAACATTTAACGTTCAAAATTTGAGACAAATGCTGACAATAAATACGTATATATCAATGGTCAAAGAATACCTCTGGTCTTACAGCTGGTGCAGTGTTTGTAATCTTGTGAGCCCCAGTGATGGAGAATATCTAACATTTTCTGTTCTTCAGTTTTGGGTCCAGTAACACAATATCTTGGCCAGAAGTTTGACTTCACAGTTGAAATTATTTATAAACATCTTCATAAACCTTGCTCTCGGCACCTCTGCTATTATGAGTTACTGTCTTTTTCCTCAAGTATCCCCTTGCAAAATAAATTGTGGCATAAGGAATGCAAAGCGGGAGTATATTTGTAGTCTGAGTGAATTTTGCAAAATGGCCGTTCCTCAGAATTTGTAAGTTTTGACTGGGATTTGAGTCACATGTTGTTCTGTCGTAAAGATGCAAATTTTATATTTTCACTATGGTCTCCATGAAGAGAGGAGAAAAGGGCAAACTGTAGCAGTTGCATGAATGATCAGGAGAAACTTCCCTTCGGTAATGTCAAATTACCAATGAAATGCTTTCAAGGTCTTGAAGAATAAACTCTTCTAGGTACAAAAATGCTTTAAAAATTCCGACAATTTTTGGTGCTTATCATCATCAGCCTTAGATGAAATTCTGAAGTATGTTGTTGGTGTTAGTGAACTCTGGCTTTACTGCAATTTTGTATATTATGTAAAGTGAGACTTTAGGTTAGCTTTCTATTAATAGTTGTCTCTTATTCTTGTGTTTCAAGGTTATATTTGTCGTTAGCATTTTTCTGAGTTCCAGTTGCTAAAGTGTCTTAAGGGTCATGATTAGGGATGCTATCTTTTTTTTTTTTTTTTTGCTTAAATATACTTTTTAGGGCACATGTTACCTACAGTGTACAAGTGTTATAGTATTTTAGAACAAGCTGACTGAGGTTGTATTGAAAGTGATGGCTCTGTAGTCAGTTCATTGAATGACAGTAAGAAAAGTGCAAGTTCCAAATACGTTGAAACCTTCCTAAAATCTTGGATAGGTTGGATGACAGAACATGCTGGGAATATTAAGTATAACTTTTTTCCTTACTGATGATTTATATTCCTGGTTTGTAAAGTGCATGCTGTATACAAGTTAAGCAGTTATTACAGGGCTTCTTAGTAGAAATGCTTTAATGCTGCATTTTTGAAAAGACTAGTTAACATTGCTTGTTTTAATTGAGTGTATTTGAGAGTCCTCACTGTAAGTGCTTGATTGCAGTATCTTAAGTGTTTTAACTGCCTTCAAATATGCCAGGAAAGTTCTAGCAAAAATGAAATGATCCAGTGACTTCCAAGAATTAACTTTTTTTTTNTTTTTGGGGTGGGGGGGGTGGGGGAATATATGCTGTTCTTTGAACCTAGACCGTAATTGGAAAAAGTTGTAAGGGTTGTGACTTTTCAATTATCTTCCCTGAATTTTTTCCAGAAATATGATAGTCTTTGTAAGCCTTCAAGAATAGTCTGCGTTTACCCAGAGAGACTCTCATGAGCTGAAACAATATAGCAGCAAATAGTCTCCACAGATTCTCTCTCCAGTCCCTACTATATGGTTGACCACTCTGTGAACCTGATCTCCCTTTTGCAGGAAATTGAGCAACTTTCCTCATAGGTAGCCACGCTGATATGTTTACTAATAATTCAGTGATGAAAAACTTTCTGAAACTTGCTTTAGACATAGAAATCCCAGGTTTTAAGCTTTGTAATACCACAAAAGGACACCCCCTCAACCCTGTTGAACTCTTGAAATGATTCTGGGTTGGTTAAAACAAATATTTGGGTCTATGGTTGTTATTTAACTCCGTAAGTTCCTGTCCCCATCCATAACTGTTGATAAATACACATTCAAGTCTCCTTGACTCTCAGTCTCAGTTCTTGCAAAACAGACTCTTGCTTTGCTTTGTGTTTTGTGCACTTGTTTTTCTGCCTGGACTATCAGGATAACTTCCCCAAAACTTTAGGAAGCAGGGACACACAGGGTGGGAAGTGAGCTCTTGGTTTGACCCTCTTCCCTCTGTGTAGTATAGAGAATAGTTTTACCCTGTTATAGCTATGCTGAGCTCTTCTGGCATTTTCCAACTCTGATCTCCAGAGAAACTGCATGAGGAAGAGGAGATTCCATGGGAGTCTCTTAGAGGACACCTGGATTTGGGAATTCATGGATCTTGTTGAACAGTTGATTTGTGCAGCCGTTGTCCTTGCAGAGGAATCAAATTTTGCTTCAGCTTCATGCTTCGGTATCTCAATCAGCGTTTTAAAATGTTTGCCTACATCTCTGAGGGGTTGTGATGCTCAGAGCAATACTTCACTCCATTCATTTGAAACTACAGAGGAGGAAAATATTTATATCTACAGAACTTATAGGAGTATTTGCACTGTTTTTTCCCTTTTGTTCTTGCTTCTTCAGAGATACATAGTTACCATAACAGC